>PVHP010046188.1:0-13374 GCA_004024765.1 Zapus hudsonius | reverse complement strand
CATGGTAACTGACTTCAGGAAATCCAGGACCCGGGTGGAAGAAAGAAAAGACTATTCACTTCTAGATCTTGCTAGGAAAGGTCACTTTAAAAGCTGTGAGCCAGAAGGAACAAGCGTGTGTAAACAAGAGACTGAATTGTATTCTCCACCCATTCATTACTGCTGTTTATCCAGTAAGTAACCGGCAGCCTTCAATATTCGTTTCTGAAGATCCCAAAGTGAAATGAACTAATACCTTATTTCTTAATTGCCAGATTAAGAAATTGAAGATTTTGCCTTTCATATATATATATATATATATATATACATATATATACATATATATATACACATATATACATATATATATACACATATATACATATATATATATGGAGATGTGACGCCCCAGAAAGCTTTGAAAACCCAATTTAGAGCCATGTACACTTCAGGATTTAGAAGTTATTTAATTAACATTTATTGAACACTTGTTCCATTCAAGGTAAGGTACAAGGATAAAAAGATGGATAAGACACAATCCCCACCCTCAAGAACTGTTCAGCCCAGCAGGGTGACAGTGTGGTGGGACAGCTGGGGAAGCAGCAGGAAGAATGTGCCCAGGTGAGCTTGGAGAGAGAGCTAAGCTACAGGTCTTCCTTGCTTTCTTACAGAGAAACACAGCTATTTCTACATAGCACCTAGAGGCTTATTCTTTTTTTTAATATATGTTTATTGTCCATAATGAGTTACATTATTTAGTGGGCAAACAATGAGTTGTTATCCCCAATTCCCCAATGCCCCCCCTCCCCATCCCCAATCAGCTGGATATCCTCCTCCATGGGTCGTCTGGATCAGTCCTTGTGGCAGGGGACCATGGATAGCCTAGTATTCAGCCTGGTTCTCCTGGCCCAAGTGTGTTGTTACTGAGGGGTGCCATGCCTCTGGATAGTCTCCCCCACCTCGGCTCTCACAATCTTTCTGCCCCCTCTTCTGCTCAGTTCCCTGAGTCGTGGTGGATGAGTATTAAGGCTGCTTTAATGTTGTGTCGAAAATTGTTGGTTTCTGACACCCTGGCTTATCCTGTGTTGATTGAATGGCTGTGGCTGTGGGTCTCTTGTTTGTCCCGTCATTCTCTGGGGGATTCCATATGGATCCTCCATGATAGGGCTGTGGTGGCTCTTCTCTTGCCAGGAACTCAGCTATCTGTCTATGGTCGGATGGTGGGATTAGATAGGCCACAGCTCTCTCACTGCATCCTGAAAAATACAAACACATTCTCCATCGGAGAGTGAGATCAGTCTAGGTTAACAAATATATACCATTCTGGATTACCTAGATTCTATTTTTAGTAGCCTCCTCATCAATCGCTCCCATAGTGCATCTTGTTTTGGGAGCCCAAGAGTACGGGATCCAGTGCATGTTGCCCTGAATCCCCAGTTCCAGTCAAGGGCTCCCCCTCCCTAAATGGAATATTTGGCCAAATTTAAAAGCTGTTGATTGTCTCCCCCAGGCCCAGGCTCCTCCATTGCATGAGTGTTCCTTTCTTGGTTCGCTGTTCTCTCTCAGTAGGAGGAGTGGTCAGCCTACTCATGGCCACAGACTGTGTTTCATGCCAGTGGTCTGTTTACTCCAGCTGTCATTGATCAGCTTCCCCTGGCAGCTTGTGCAGTGCCTTCCAGCAATACACTAATTACCACCTGGGGGCTGGTTACCATTCCAGACCTTGAAGTGTGTGTGGGTCACTCAAAGGCAGTTACATCGTTGCAAAGTCCGACCCCATCCAGGATGGTGACATCATGGAGAATTTTGTAATTTCAATCATAGGTGTTGTTTATTTCTGGGGGTTTCCTCTTAATAATTCCAGTCTCTGGTTGACTATAGGGAGCTGAAACCAACCATGTGCGAGGAAGGACTACTGCGTGAGTGAAACCTCCAGACATCAGCCTGTTTTCTCTTACGTTACTACATTGCCTGATCAGTTCAAATCAAGAATGAACTATAGTCAAGGAATGACATCATTAAAATAGCTGAAAACAAAAGTTGAAATGAGTTGTCTTGAGTTAGCCAAATCCTACACTTTTATTTAGGAAAAAGTAAAAACAACATGTCCATTCAAGCTTGAAGATTTAAGTCAAGTGACAAGAAGTGTAAGGGGAATTTCAATAAACCTTTGAATTAATCAGTCCACTTTTTTTTCCCTTTTCAAACCACTTTTGAGTTGTGTAAACAGTCAATACTTCACTGCTATGCCCTTGAACCAAATCTTTTTAGTTTTCAGAGAGAGAGAGAGAGAGAGAGAGACATTTAGAAGAAAATGACACAAAAATTTCTTCCTCAAACCACCTTGTTGAAGCATCTCCAGGGACCAAAGGAGATGATTTGTAAATTCCTTTCCTCTTGAAATAAAAGACATTTTCATAAAAGAAAAGGCGAGGGAGGAAGGGAGGGAGGGAGAGAGAGAGAGAGAAAAAAAAAGAGAGAGAGAGAGACCCTTCCACACACTGATACCTGCTGCTCAGGAGGGAGAATAATCTCAGGTAAGATGTCATTTCCCCTCTTAACATCCTGTCTCACATTCCATACCTCCTACTGGGAGAGAACAGTGAACCAAGAAAGCAGTAATCCCTCGCTCATGCGCTGTAAGTAGTTCCAATAAACGCATTGGTTCACAAAAATAAAAATGAAAATATCTGAATTGGGGCTGGAGAGATGGCTCTGTGGTTAAAGTGTTTGCTATAGAGCAGAAGGACCTGAGTTCAATTCCCCAGCACCCACATAAAGCCAGAAGCAGGAGGTGGCACAGGCATCTGGAGTTGGTTCGCAGTGGTTGGAGGCCCTGGCATGTCTATTCCCTCCCTCTGTCTCCAAAAGAAACCAAACTTTTTTGAATTAAGAGTGTTCTGAGGAGTAGAATAAGACCTCACACCCTGCTTTGGATCAAGATGGCTCCTTTGTTCTACGTATCTGTGCACCTGCCCGTGAGTCTAGCAGCTGTCTAGGTTATCAGCTTGGGTTCAGCTAACTCTTCTTTTACTTAACAACGGCCACATTTTTGTAACAGAGGCCAAGTGTAAAGTGTGGAGGGGCACATGGACCGCCATAGCGTGAGACAAGGCTGAAGGGAATCCAGAAAAACCGTGACATGGTCAGAGACCAGCTCAGTGCTCAGCTTCAGGCCTGCGCTGGAGGTCTTGGAACAAAAGACTATTCATCCTTCAACCTGGAATTCCACAGTCCTCAGCTCTGACCTCTCCTCTTCCTGGCCCCCAGACTCTAGTACACAAAAGTCCCCACCCCCAAGACCAGCAGGCCACCATTGGTCACCACATAGGACACACGTTTTCCCCATGTCTCGGAACTGAGTTAGTCTATATTTTCTGCTGTTTGCTTCGCTGACACCTTTACAAAATCCTCTTGTGTGTCAGGAACAGTGCAAACACCTGTCCTGCCGTGTCCCTGTGCCTCACCCGTGTCCCCACCACTCTTCCTCTGTCACCCTTCTTCCTGCCTTCTGCCTAGTTTAATCGATTTCTTTATGCCCACAGCAGAGTGTCCCATGGGAGGTGTAGCCTGTGTTTTCTGTGGGGTCCTGGAAGTCATTCTAGCCCATTCCTTGGAGGATGCTTTCCTCCAAGCTTTCCTCCAGAAGTGTCTGAGATCCAGGTCGCATCTTAGACGTTAAAGGGAGGCAGGGAGTGGCCGGAAGGATGAGAGAGACTCTCTGTTGCTTCTGAGGTTCAAAACATCCTCTCTGGAAGCCCAGCTGAGCACTAATCCTGAACCTTCCTGACAAGGGCTAGGGTGGGGAGGAGGGTCCATGTGCAATGCAAACAAGGTATAGGGCTGCCCACTGAGGGCTGTCACCAAAACCACTAAGGACAAGTCAGAAGAGCTCACTTGGGGGAAGTGGGTGAGCTGCAATTTACCCCCCAAAAGGCCACTCTGGCATATGCCAGCATTCAACAGTGGCACCGTGTGGCAGTGAGGAGCAATGGCAGCCAGTAGGCAGCTTTGGGTTGGCACCTTCAGCGGTAGGCATCAGAAAGAACTTGGCTGGAAGAGCTTTGGATGGTTCAGAAGAATTCGTAAGACTGCTGGCCGAGTCAGGGAGGCAGGGGAAAGGACAAAAGAGGATTTTAATGTCATTGGAGAAATTACTAGAATCTGCAAGTGTCTTAAATCCCCTTTGAGTTGTTGCTTCCTGGGAGACAGAGACCATGTTTATCCTCATGCTTGGGTGTCTCAATGGAACTGTTTTTACTTGGCATATATTTGAAAACCATAATCCCAGTAGGGAGGACTGATTGATTTAGCAATTTATTTATATTTCTTGATACAAATGAGAGTATGAATGTGCCAGGGCCTCTTGACCCTGAAAATGAACCCCAGACACATGCTCCTCTTTGTGTATCTGGATTTTGGGTGGATACTGGGGAATCAAACCTGGAACCAGCATGCTTTGCAACAAAGTGCCTTTTTTAAAAATAGCTGACTCATCTCCCTAGCCTAATTTAACCACTTTTCTTTAAAAAAAATAAAATTTCTGTTTGCAAGCGGGGGTGGGAGGGCATGTTAGGACCTCCTGACATTGCAAACTCCAGATGTATGGGCCGTTTTGTGCATCTGGCTTTATGTGGACAGTAGGGAACAGAACCCTGCTCTGTAAGCCTTTCAAGCAAAGGCCTAAACAGCTGAGCCATCGCTCCAGCCCCACTTTTCTTTTTTTTTTTAGATTTGATTTTAAATTTTTATTTAAAACAGCATCCCTCTCATCCTCAAATCTCCAGAGAAAGTCCTCATAAATAATCACTGTTAGTTACTTATTAAAGAAACTTTTTATGCACACAAAAGGATATATACATAATTTTTCACAGAGGAGAATTCATAAAAAATTGTCCTGCGCCTCACTTTTTTCTCTCCAACTTAAATATCTGTTCAAGTCAATACACATACATGTGTCTCATTTTGAAAATTACTTCTTATGTCTTTGAAGGCGGGAAGGGGAGAGAGAATGAGAATGGACACACTAGAACCTTTTGCCATGCAAATGAACTCTAGATGCAAGTGCTATATTGTGCATCTGCTTTTCCATGGGTGCTGGGGACTCAAACCCAGGCCTTCAGACTTCTCCAGCACGTGCCTTTAACCACTGAGCATTTCCCCAGGACTGTCTCCTTATTTTTTATTAAACTGATAAGAACAGATACTACACTTGATCTTAGCCAAAAGGCTGAGAAGCGATTCCTTATTTTTAATAACTATTCCCACTTTTATTTTCTTGAGACAGGACCTCACACACATATCCCAGACTGGCCAAGAATGACCTTGAACCTTGATCCTCCTGCCTCCACCTCCCAAGTGATAGGATTACAGGCCTGTGACACCATACCAGGTTTTGATAACCAAGCTCAGGGCACACCTCTACCACCTGAGCTATATGACCAGCCAGGGCTTTTGTCCTCAGTGCTGCTCACTGGTCTTTCTTGGAAGTCCATGCTTACATACATCACAAGTGTGAAGTGAAAACATGAGCCACTTAGCTACACAGTTGTTTGCCGTGAACATTTAGGATTTAACTTGATTGAGTTCTCTGGCATTGTGGGATCATTTCCATCTGGAGACCTTCTCTGGCACGCCATCCCTTTCCTGGTGAGGGTACCAAAGCCATTTCTTGGTCACACCTGGAGTCACTGCCAAACTCTGACTTAATGAAGTGTCCAACTCAAGAATTCTTTTGGTCAGGGCTTGGAGAGATGGCTCAGCAGTTAAAGGTTTATGCTTGCAAACTCTGGTGGCCCAGACTCTCTCTCTCTCTCTCTCTCTCTCTCTCTCTCTCTCTCTCTCTCTCTTTCTCTCTTTCTCTCTCTCTCATACACACTTTCTCTTTCTTTCTTCCTCTCTCTCTCCCCTCCCTCTCCCTAACAAATAAAAAAATAACTATTTTTCTTAAAAAAAACAATTCTTTTTTCTTTATAAACACTAATACTTTCAGCTCAGAAACCCACACATTCCTCTCCTTACAGAGAGTTAATCATTTTTGCTCAGGATGGCAGAGCCTTAGGTCCCAACCCCCCCCCCTTTTCTCTGCAGTTTATCCACTTACGCTTCAACCGACAGCTCCCATCTCAGGCAAAACCATTTTCAAGAAGATGAGAGGAGTGGGGTTTGAAATATAGAATATATCGTCATCTCCTCTTGCATGATAAATAGCTGTTATGGCCATTTATTGTTCCCATGTTCCAAAACCTAAAACTGCTTTACAGATGTTCTGTAGCCCAGCTTCCTAACATCTGTGCCGAGGAAGGCAGGGCGCACAGTCACCAGCTCCATTTTGCAGATGAGAATAATTATGAGAGACCCAAGGGGCACCGACTTGACATTTTTAGGACGTTGTGGTTATACTTTATTAGGCTTCACTCACAACACACTGGAGCAGCGGGCAGGCACCATGTGTCAATGTCCAGCACAAGGTCATTCCATAAAGTCAAGAAAGAGCTAGAAACAGGGCCTAAGACTGGGGACTTCTAGCTCAAGTGGCAGTCACTATCTTTCTAAGTTAAAGGATACACATAACATCACAAGTTTGTGCAGATAAACCCAGAAACAAGTTCACAAGAGCACCCACGGATTTTCCCAATGCAGGAGGTAGGCAGCCAATGCTGCCGCTCTGGGCTCCAGTGACAGCTGACCTAAATCCATCGAGCAGCCCAAAAGACATGATCCCTTCGGAGGGACCGTTTGTCATCGGGGCCACTAAGGTCTCTGAGGACTCCTAAGTAGGACTGTACTCTTGCCACACATCGTTGGAATTTCTCCAATTAGGAATCAGAAAGTAAAATAACATTATGCTGAGATTCATATCAACACTTCAGAGATGGTGAGACATTCTCTCATTTATTATTTTTTTTTTCCTAAATGAGATCTATTACCTTGAGGTATCTCCTGAGATGCAGTTATCTGCTGTCTATACGAGCAATGAGTGCTTCGAAGGCAGGGCTTGGTTTGCGCTGTGCAGCTGCTTGGAAAAACCACATTAACCTATGTCCCAAGGTGAAATAGCAAAGCTCCCAGCAAGCATTTGGGAAAACGCCCCATTTCTAATTATTTCGCCCCTGCCTTCCTTGGTGGAGTGCCTGGTGCTTGGAGAAGTGGTTCCAGTGAGCCTGGTGGCCTCTGCTCACCCTCCACCATAAATCTATCCATCCAGATCATGACAGGAGAGAGACAGGGGAGCCCGCCATAGCCTGGAGAAAATGTCCAAATACTCCATCACTCAAAATTTTCTCTGTGTGTGTGGTGTGCATGCTTGTGTGTATGGATGTTTGTATGTGTAGGCACACATACAAGAGCACATGTGTGTTCTTGTGTGTGGAGACCTCAGATATATCATCCACCTACCTGTTCTTGAGACAGTCTTCCATTGGCCCGGAACTCACCAAGTAGGCTAGCCTGACTGAGCTGCAGGTCCCATGGATCCTTCAGCACTGTGACTACAGGTACATATCACCACACCCGGCATTTTCCTGGGTGCTAGGGATCAAACTCAGGTCCTCATGCTTAGCCACAAGGGAAGTGTACTAAGAATGTGCCGATTGGGAGTTGCAGAGATGGCTAAGTGGTTAAAGGCACTTGCTTATGAAACCTGATGCCAGGGGTTCAAGTCCCCAGCACCCACATAAAACCAGATGCACAATGTGGCACATGCATCTGGAGTTCATTTGCAGTTGGCAGGAAGCCTTGGAATGCCCATATCCTCTCTCTCTCTCTCTCTCTCTCTCTCTCTCTCTCTCTCTCTCTCTCTCTCTCTCTCTCTCTCTCTTAAATAAAAAAAATATATATTTTTTTTAAAGAATCCACAGTTTGGTACAAGCCCTTTACCAACCGAGCATCACTGCAGCTCCCGATAACACTTTGATTCTTCTGACCCCAGATGTCTCAGCCGTTGCTCCCTAATCATCAGTGTGGGTTCACAACTGAAGAATCCATTCCTTTCCTCGTAGATCTCCTGCATCTTGAATATCCCCCTAGGGACCGTGTGGAAAGATCACCAGGGAACTGCTAGGAGGAGGTCTTGCCATCATTGGGAACAGGCCCTGAAGGCGATCGTGAGACTGCAACCCTTCCTCTGCTTCTGTTTCCTGGCCATGAAATGAGCAGCTGGCTCCCCACACTCCCCCCCCATCGCCATCTAGCACCCTCACCCCAGAGTCTGAAAGCAAGGGGCCCACCGAACCATGGACTGCAATCTCTTAAAACCACGGGCTCAAAACAGCCTCTTTCGGGCTGAAGAGATGGCTTAGCGGTTGGGGCTTTTGCCTGCAATGCAGAAGGACCTGGGTTCGATTCCCTAGTGCCCATGTAAAGCCAGCACAGGAGGGCGCATGTGTCTGGAGTTCATTTGCAGTGGCTGGAGGCCCTGTTGTGCCCATTCTCTCTGTCTCTCTCCGTCTGCCTCTCTCTCTCTCTCTCTCTCTCCCTCTCTCTCTCTCTCATAAATAAATAAAATATTTTAAAAAACAGCCTCTTTCCTCCTCAAATTATCTCAGGCATTTTGTGACATGGCTGAAAGCCCCTGGCACTCCACCATGGGAGTGGGGGTTTGTACTGTCACCTCATCATCTGAACAACAATCTTACTTTGGGCAGATTTCACATGATGTAAAAATACAAACACACTCTTCACTCGGGATCCAGCTTTGTAGGACTCTTCTGTGGACCCATACTTGATCATGTGAGGTTTCATTTAGAAAAAAATTCATAAATGCAAAGTCATTTATAAAGTAATAAACGCATAGAATTTGGCACCTTTTTCACTATTCTGCAGCCCCCCTGGGTGATTTACTCTATCCTCCATTTATGTATTAATTTATCTTACTCTATCCTGCATTTATCTCCTTTCATGTCCATCCCAATGTTCCTTCCTAACTCACCTTAAAGCAGTCTCTTCTGATTAAGTCTTTTCTAGAAGGAAACACTTCAGGCCTATTTGGAGCGTCCTGAGAGTGTCCATCCTCAACTGGACATGTGGTCTCTGCCTCTCTGGCTTCGGGGCCAGGTCTGGTTCAGCCCATGGTGCATCTGACTCTCCCAAGGAAACAGCCAGTTCCTACTGGTGAGGACACAGTAAGCCATTACCTGGCCCATGTTGGATGTTAAAAAGTCTTCCCTTCTTTTTTTAAAGAAGTAAAAGGAAATACTTTTCTGTTCTCAAGTGGAACAGGTTTCCTAAGGGAAGCCAACAGTGGTTTCGTCACTGCACCCTGAAGCACACATTTCAGACATGTTCCCTGTGGCTTTTTGAGTTGCAAAACCAACACCAGAGGTTAAGTATTTCTTTCTCTGGCAAGCCGAGCACCCTGATGCTCTTGGTCAGCACTTACCCATAAGGCTTTGGGTGAGGGGGAGTCCTAATGTGGAACCTGCAGCTTTGACTCCTCATGACCTTAGGAAGGTTTCCATGTTAATAATAAAAAAATAGAACTAGTTTATTTTTTAAAACTTTCTATTGACAGCCTCCATACATACAGACACTATACCAAAATCATAATCTCCCAGAACCAGAATCCCCCATCCACTGAATCTTACATTCTTCCTGTCACTTCTTCCAAAATGGTCCCTGAGCTTTGGGGGGTTTGATCGAGATGTCTCAGTACTGAACACTCCACTGTCACTTCTCAGCACTTTGGTGAGTTTTTAGTCCCTCCAGTGGTCACTGCCACCTGGAAAGAAAAGCTTCTCTAACCAAAAGTGAGAGTAACATTAATACATAGGCATAAACATAAGTATCTTGAGGGCCGTATGGCAGGCATAATATACCCATTAAGCCAGACAACGGTAGTAGTTTCCCCCTGGGAAAGATGATCTCCCCAGCCATAGGCCTTTGACTAGGTTTTCGGTACCAGGGATGAATCCCCTTCCATGGAATGAACCTCAAGTTCAATTGGAGAGCAGTTGGCTTCCCCCATAACAGAAATGCCATAAAAGTAGTTTAATGAACCCACCCTACTGATAAAAATAAATAAATAAAAATAAAAGTCTTCTACTCCACAGCTCTCCATAGGAAGCCCTATGTTGTGTCCTCCATGGGAACCAATGATGAGGTCCTGGGTCACCCCATGGATTTCCACAATGTCCACCAGCCCCACACATCGCTCACAATACCCATAGTTCATTGCCAGTAGTGGTACAGAGGGACACACAAGGAAAGGTTTCGGCCGTAAGTTAAAAACCTACCCATGTTTCACTAGACACAGAAAATGGGGACATGGAAACTTCTTCGTGGAGAAGATATTGATCATTTTGGGAAGATCAAAACAAAGCAGTCTCCAGGTGACCTTGCTGTGTTGTCTGGAATTCTGTCCAAGCATGGAGGTGTCTGGAATCCTTTGTGTGCAAGAGCTTGTGATGGGAATGCACAGGGCTTCCTGGCATCCTGTGGCAGAGATGAGCGGATTTGGTTTAAAAACTGGAACACTGGGAACTGAAACCTATACCTTCTGATTGGAAGAGTCTTTCTGCCTCACACTGCCTAGCCGAGCGGTGTAGAAAGTCACTGGCCAATAGAAGGAATTGTGGAGAACACAACCTTGACTTCAGGAGTCCCTGGACAGGAAATGTGACTTTGTCTCAGACGGAAAAACTGTCCCATGGGACAAGTTCAAATTCTCCCGAAAGAACTTCAGCATCTTCCCAGTGGGCCCCACTCTCTTAGATGTGGACAGAAATGGCATAAGAGATGAGAGGGCGGAAGGGAAAGAAACAGGAGGGGAGAACCCGACTGGACCCAAGACTCAGTGCTCCTAGAAGTCAACACATTGCCTACCCACCAGCTCTCACAATGCACTTCCCTAAGAACAGAATTTGCAAAACAAGTCTGTCTGCCATGCACACTTCCTTTTGTCAGAGAAGACAACGCATCTGTTCTCTATAAAATCTTTTTTCTTTTCTTTCTTCTTCCCTCCTTTTCTCGTGTTCCTGGAGCTCTTGCAACCTAGAAAGCGAGAGAGATCTTTAGGAAGATGGAGAAGAAAACCCTTCCAACTTCTGGTCCAGGCCACTGAGCCTGAAGAATTTTTGAGACTTCAAGTAATTAATTAGCCTCTCACCACCTCTGAGTGTTAAAAGACAGGTGCTACTGGAATCTCCCATTTTATAGCCAGCACGACAGAGGCAAGTTTAGAGACTCCTCTGCAGATCCAGAGTCAATAAACAAGCAAGAAACACACACCCCCTCCTGCCCTCCCGACTCACTTCCAATACACTCATTTACTATCAAATGCCTGCTTGCTTTATTTCACTTTAACCCCGCCATTAACATGGGAGCCTGGAATATGTTGGCTTCTTAACAGCTCACAAGACCACAATCATTTAGGAGAGAGAGAAAGCAGCATGGTGTACTTGTAAGGGAAGACAGGGGGTCAGGGAGAGAGAGAGCCCCATGACCCACCAGGCAGCAGAATGGGCAAGCACCCTGACCACACCTCCCAGCACCCCAGGACCTCTCATTGATCTTCACAGTGGGTCCAGTGTTTCGATTAGTCCTTGGTCCCAGAGAGGGAGATGTGTGCCTCCAGGCTGCAAGCACCCCTGATTTTTTCACTAGCCAAATTCTCCTACTTTATTCCTGTCTCATAGAATCCAAATTGTGGGTAAAACTAAAATCTAATCCAGGAAAAAAAAAATAACAATGCAGCCAAAAGAAAAGAGGCTTTGGCATCAGACCAATGTGTCTTTAAATTCTGATTCTATCACTGTCTTCAACTATGGAGCAAGAAGACACAGAGCCTCTCTGAGGCCCACTTGCCTGTGGTGTGATGAAAGCCTAGAACAGTGATGAGGTCTGGAAAGTTCTTCAGAAGAACCTACCGCATGCGATACAGAATTGGGTTGTGAGGGCCCTGTTTATTTTCCTCACTATGTGGAATTATCAGAAGTGAGAACGCAAAATTGATTAACGGGATCCAAAGTCCCTCTAATCGGTGGCTGTTGTTAGTTGCCAATGAAGAGTATTCTACAGGAATAATAAAATCATAAAAGTAGGAGGAAGGGAAGAAAGGATGGAGGGAGAGAAGAAGAAGAGAGGAGAAGGATAATAAAGCCGGGCGTGGTGGTGCATGCCTTTAATCCCAGCACTCGGGAGGCAGAGGTAGAAGGATCGCCATGAGTTCGAGGCCACTCTGAGACTACAGAGTGAATTCCAGGTCAGCCTGGACCAGAGCGAGACCCTACCTCGAAAAACCAAAAAAAAAAAAAAAATAGAAAGCAGTGAGTTCACAATAGCCAAGCTCTACAATAAACCTAGGTGCCCTCCAACAAAGGAATGAATAAGTAAAACGGACACAATAGAGTTTTGTGCAGCCGTCAAAAAACAATGAACCTGTCATCTGGGGGGAAAAAAATGGATGACATGGAGATCCTCGTGTTCAACAAAATAGACCAGACACATATGACATGCTTCTCTTCCAGGTAGAATTGAGGTTGAAACAATCACAAAAGGAATGTGACAGTAACAGGGGACTGTGCACAAAGAAGCAGAGATGGGGACAAATGAGTATACATGATAGTTAACATGTACGAAAATGTCACAATGAAAGGCATTACTTTGGACCAGGGAGCTAGTTCAGTGGGTAAAGTTTTTGCTGCCCAGGTATAACACCTGAGCTTGGATCTCCAGCATGACACCTGTAATCCCAGCATTCAGGACAAGGAGACGGGAGATGCCTGGAGCAAGCAAGCTCCCTAGACTAGCTGAGCCAATATGCTCTGGGTTCAAGCAAGAGATCCTGCCTCAGCAGACAGAGTGACTGAGCAAGGTACCTGACACCAACCAGCCTGCACACACACATGCACATCTATACATGTGGACATCCGTATACACGTGCCCAAGCCCTCTCCCCCCCACACACACACGCAGAAATCCATTATTTGTCACAATTAATTGCCAGATGCTAATACGAGGAAGAGGAAGGAGCAAAAAGGAGAAACGCTTGAGGAAGGAAGATGGCTGAAGAGTGGCTCAACCCCCAGCTCGCTCCCGTGCTAGGAAGGATATGAACTTCAAAAAAACCTTAGTCGAAATCTTATTTTCTAATATACGCTCCTTTGGAAACCCTGGACAAGTTAGCTAACCTCGTCAGCTTCCTGATCTTTTAAATAAGTTTATAATGAGCGGACCTTCCTCATGAGATTATGTTGAAGATTAAATGTAATAACAGGCATGAAGGTATCTAACACAGGGCCTGGCATTTGACTGATGCAAAAAAATTACAAAATAAAACCAGAAAACGCTGATTGAATTTAAGTGTCAGTTCTAAGATTATTCCCATCAGCTCTCCTAAGGAGGATAACTCAGTTTCCTCATCGGAGGTAACCCGGAGCACCTTGCCAGCAGAGTTCA
>PVHP010046187.1:0-13383 GCA_004024765.1 Zapus hudsonius | reverse complement strand
GAGAGAGAGAGAGAGAGAGAGAGAGAGAGAGAGAGAGAGAGAGAGCCCACCAGGGCCACCACTTGTGGGTCTGGCTTATGTGGGTCCTGGGGAATTGAACCCGGGGCCTTAGGCACTGGAGGCAAGTGCCTTACCCGCTGAGCCATCTCTCCAGCCCACAATTAAGTATCTTATTTTCCAGAGTCAGATCACATCTGCTTAGAGAAACATGCTTAGAAAATCCAAGGAGAGGGGCTGGAGAGATGGCTCAGTGGTTAAAGGAATTACCTGCAAAGCCTAAAGACCAGAGTTTGATTCCCCAGTGCCCATGTAAAACCAGATGCACAAGATGGCCTGTGCATCTGGAGTTTGTGTGTAGCGTCTGGAGGCTCTGATATACCCATTCCCTCTCTCTCAAATAAATTTTTTTTTAAATCAAAGAAGAGAATTAAGTAGTGCGACCTATTTACTATGTTTCCACGTTTTGCTTCAGCTGAAAGATTTCAAATCGCATCATTCTTGGGGAGCATAAAGGCTGCATTGGGGAACCCTGGCCTTGTCTTTGCATATCGATTCCAGCCCAGTTTGCAACTTTAGAACGAGAGGAAACTGATGAGTCCCTTCATGACCTAGAGCAAAACTTATCTTCTCCTTTAGATCTGGATTGGGGTGTCTCAGTCATCAGAAGTGGGAACCTATGGTTGCAGAGACCAGGGTAGCTCCATCCTCTTGGTATTCCAGGAACGCCGTGGCAAGCAGAAAAAGAGACGAGAGTTGGGAAAAGAAATAAATAAATTAAAAATCGTGTGCTGTTTTCCTCTGCTCAGACATCTGCTCGCACTCACAATGGCCTCTGCATCTTTGTGTACCTGGTATGTGGTCTCTCTATGTATCCACGAGGCTCTGCATGAAAAGATGCCTCCTTCTGTCAGAGGGAAATTTGCTTTTCAGTCTTTTCCCAAGTCTCCCTTTGTTGAAATCCTCCACGCGAGGAGAAAGGCCAGGCATAGAGGGGACCATTTTCTTCTCCAGCTACTCTTTGGAGTTAATATTTCAAATGGATCTTTTACCGACTCGTTTGATTCTTAGAAATGGCCTTCTTGCGGGCAGTGCTCTGCAGTTACACTTAATCAAACAGCAGATCTGTTGTAAAATTCCAGGGCTGGATTTCATGAGTCTTACCACCCCCTAAGAATCCATTGCCCACAGTGTTTGCACTGCTGTTCTAGAAGATGGTTTAATTTTTGTGAGACATTGATGGATCACAGTCCTCCCTGGTAACATGGTCTTCCTTGGATTGCACTGCTGTTTTCTGGGTCTCAGATCCCCCGAAGATGCCGCAAAACTCCCTGTATGAGGCAAAGCTTCTGGACCCCAATAGTGCTTATCTGCAATCCTGAAATAAACATGAAACTCACACAGGCGTCTGTAGGTGTCTTGTGCCTGTAGGTCATTCACGATGGGAAGGAAGGCTCCTCCTGCTCTTAGGTAGGAAGGATTTGGGAGGAGGAGAAAAGCCAACCCAGGAACGTGGAAACAAGCAAAACTGGAAGATTTTCACAGTTCCCCAAAGTTGTGTCAGTTGGACTGATAATATGGCAGGTGGTGTTTCACTCCTTGAATAATTTTCTGTTGCTTTCGTGGGCGACCTAGGATTCCTGCTATGCACCTCGAAATAAAAAAATAATAATAATGACAACAAAGGTAGAGAGAAAAAAACAAAACAGCAACAAAAGCCCAGCAGAGATGGCAAAGAGGAGAATTGTGAAAGACAGGAAGAGAAAGAACAGGCGAAAGACCTTGACCGTCCAGCTACGTGTAGGGGCTGACCTTGACTTCATTTTTATTTATTTATTTTTATTTTATTTTAATTTTTGTGTTTTTTTGAAGTAGGGTCTCACTCCAGCCCAGCCTAATCTGGAATTCACTCTGTAGTCTCAGGGTGACCTCAAACTCAGGGCGATCCTCCTGCCTCTGCCTCTTGAGCCCTGGGATTCAAGGTGTGTGCCACCTGGTTTCCATAGCAACTCTTACTTTACAGACTGTCTTTGGGACTGTGGTAAATGAGAAGGTTGGATATATAATTTCTTTCTTTTTTTTTTTTTTTTTTTTTGGTTTTTCAAGGTAGGGTCTCTCTGTAGCCCAGGCTGACCTGGAATTCACTATGTAGTCTCAGGGTGGCCTTGAACTCATGGCGATCCTCCTGCCTCTGCCTCCCGAGTGCTGGGATTAAAGGTGTGTGCCACCATGCCCGGCTGGATAAATAATTTCTATATTCATTTAGCAATTTTGATTGCACACATGTTTACTGAGCACCTAGGATGCTCCAGGCATCAGCAGCTGGGACTCCAGAATGAACATAACAGGAAAAACAAATTCTACCCATTTTTCTTTGGTGATGAGGATGGGTGAGAAACAAAATATGTAATAAGAGAAAGCAAAGTAATGTAACAAGAAAAGCTAGCAGGCAATAAAAGAGGGGAAAGAGGGCGTTTTGGGTTCAATAGTCAATGGTGATCTCCTGGAAAAAGTGATTTTGATCACAGACCTGAAGTTAGCCAGGGAGGTATCGGTCAGATCAGCAATCCAGACAGAGAAGAGCACTCCACAACCCCCTGGGCTGGGAATTTTAAGGAGAAGCAGCAAAGAAACCGGGAAAAATAAAGGGGAGTTTTGAGCCTGAAAACTAGAGGCGATGGTAGTGACAGAGGAGACCACATGGGACCCTGTAAGTCACTGAGCAAAACTGGCTTTTGCTTTGAGTTGCTTCGAAGACATCGGACAGCCCTGGGGTTGGTGATGCACATCTTTAATCCCAGGGCTCAGGAGGCAGAGGCAGGAGGATCGTTATGAGTTCGAGGCCAGCCTGAAACTACAGAGTGAATTCCAGGTCAGCCTGGGCTAGAGCGAGACCCTATCTAAAAACAAACAAACAAACAAACAAGGCAAAGGAAGGGTAGGTCTGCTTACAACATAAATTTTCAGAGACAAAATGACCTTCATATTCATGACTTCACAGGGCCTGATAATCCCTACACATAATGGAGGAAAAGATGATGACACCGAAACAAAACAGAGACTAGTTGAGAGTGGGAAGAGATATGAGGGAGGGTGGGGAGGGAATCATAATGGTTTATGGTCTATAATTATGGAAGCAACCAGCAAAAAGTTTAAAAAAATCCAATAGTCATTGAACAATTTTGTTCCGAATATTTAACTGATCAGATCTATGTTTTAAAAACTTTTTTTTATTTGCGGAGAGACACCGAGAGACAGAGAGAGAAATGGGTTTGCCAGGTCCTCCAGTCACTGCAAATGAACTCCACTTTGTGCATCTGGCTTTTTGTGGGTAGTGGGGAATTGAACCCAGGTTGTTAGACTTTGCAGGCAAGCGCCTTAACCACTGAGCCACCTCTCCAGTCCCTGGGGCTTTAGATATAAGGGATTTGTTTGGAAGTAGGCTGTGGAGAAGCAGATGTGCAATAATATTTTAAATTGCTTCTCCGACCATCCCTTGCACAGAAGTATTGAGAAGACACCGTATATTTCAAGTAAGCAAGCAAACGAAGAGAATGCAATCTGAATAGTATGACCACAGGCATTAGTCTTCAATGGAAACCATGACAACGCCCTGCAGAAAGTTGTGTGTGTGTGTGTGTGTGTGTGTGTGTGTGTGTGTGTGTGTGTGTGCAAGTGTCTTAAATGCAGAGACATCTCTCCAGTTCAAAACCCAGTTTTAATAAAGATGGCTCAGAGGTTAAGGCACTTGCCTGCAAAACCTGATGACCCAGGTTTGATTCCCCAGCACCCATGTAAATCCAGATGCACAAAGTGACACATGCCTCTTGAGTTCATCTGCAGTGGCTGGAGGCTCTGGAATGCCCATTCTCTCTCTTTCTCTTCTCTCTCTCTCTCTCTCTCTCTCTCTCTCTCTCTCTCTGCTTGCAAATAAGTAAAGATATGTTTTAAAAAAGATGGAGTGTATTTGGTCAAAGTCTGATGATGCCAGAGTGGAGGGCAATCTTGACTAAGATTTTTAATTTAGAGGGCCTGGACTTTCGATTGATGGCTTCACAAGGGAGACAAGAAAGGATGAACTGATAAATTTTTTAAAATAATTATTTGCAAGGAGCGAGAGAGAGAGAAGGAATGAATTCAGGTGCACCAGGGCCTCTTGCCACTGTAAACGAACCCCAGACACATGAGCCTCTTTGTGCATCTGATTTTAAGTGGGTGCTGGGGAATCAAAGTTGGGCCATCAGGCTTTGCAAGCAAGCGCCTTGAACCTCAGAAAGTAGCTCTTTCTCCATGAAAAAAAAATAAAAGCAGGGAGGTATGAAAAATATGACAGTATTAATTCCCAAATTTGCCATTCATTTTTTAAAAATTTATTCATTTTCAAGCAGAGAGATACAGAGAGAGAGAGAGAGAGAGAGAGAGAGAGAGAGAGAGAGAGAGAGAGAGAGAGAGCGCACCAGGGCCACCACTTTATGGATCTGGCTTATGTGGGTCCTGGGGAATTGAACCCTGGGCCTTAGGCACTGGAGGCAAGTGCCTTAACCGCTGAGCCATCTCTCCAGCCCTTGCCATTCATTTTTGACAGTCTCAACTAAGTGCTGGGATTAAAGGCATGCACCACCACGCCCGGCTTAAAAAACATTTTAAAAAATATTATTTCTTTATTTAAGAGAGAGAAAGAGAGAGAGACAGAGAGAGAGAATGGGCACACCAGGACCTCCAGCCACTGCAACAAACTCCAGACACATGTATCACCTTGTGCATCTGGCACTGAGGACTCGAACTCAGGTTCTTCTGCTTTGCAGACAAACGCCTTAACCACTGATCCATCTCTCCGACCCATATATTCTTTATTGTTGTTTTCCTTAACCGATCTCTGTGAGATCAAACTATTGTCTTATCACTCCCGACTTCATTCTACATGTCCCCACCTTTTTACACCGACTCAGGTAGAAGACCTTGTCTCTGGGCGGAGCTCTCTGCATTCCTAAAGCAGAGCAGGTTGGAGCCCATAGGCTGAGATATTCTTATAAGTAGAGCAATCTAGAAACAGGGCAATTTCCAGTGAGCAAATGATCTTTCCAAGGTCCGTGCAGCTGCTTAAAAATCTCTTTTATTTCACAAAATAATCCACTCTGCTCTACAGTTGGTCTATGGTGTCCTGAGTTATGAAAATTGCCCTCTTGGGATATGTTTTTTTTTTTTTCCCCAAAGCATTTGTCCACCTGAGCAAATATCACTATTAGCTCTCTTCAACGGAGGCAATTGAACAACCAACACTATGTGGACTCGAGAATGATAATTATATTGGTAATTGCCTGAGCACTTACCCTGAAGCAGACTCTGAAATGAGGATTTATGGACACGTGATGGATTAGAGAAAGAATCCAGAAGAAATCAACCTGGCAATAAGACGGGAAAGGGACGGAAGTTAAGCGGACTTCATGTCACGTTCCTGATCTTTACAAAGGAACCCTGGGTGTAAATTGAATTTTCCATCAAAGTCCCCCTGGAGGTAGGCGGGTACCCATGCTCTTCCATTACCAGTCTCTACTGAGGATCACCCCAAGGCCATGTCTACTTGCCCGTTCTTTGGTTCCCACAGTCCTGGGTTAACGCCACTGCAAGGAAAAATCAGGGATCAAGACAGAAATGCAAGAGACATTAAAAGGAATCTGAGGTGGGGAGAAATGGTTTGGTGGTTAAGGAGCTTGCCTGCAAAGCCTAAGGACCTGAGTTCAATTCCCCAGTGTCCATGTAAAGCCAGATGCACAAAGTGGCACATGCATCTGGGTTTTTTTTTTTTTTTGCAGTGGTTGGAAGCCCTGGTGTGCTCATTCTCTTTCTCATTCCTTCTTTCTCCTTCAAAGTAAATAAAATAAAATAAAAAGGTGATCTGAGGGTGTGTGAGAGGGGGGAGGGGCTGCACACTCCTCTATGTGTGTGTGTGTGAATTTCACTTATAGACCCAGTAGATTTTTAAAAAATATATTTTATTTATTCATTTTCAAGCGGAGAGAGAGAGAGAGAGAGAGAGAGAGAGAGAGAGAGAGAGAGAGAGAGAGAGAGAGCGCACCAGGGCCACAGGGCCACCACCTTGTGGGTCTGGCTTATGTGGGTCCTGGGGAGTTGAACCTGGAGCCTTAGGCACAGGAGGCAAGTGCCTTAACTGCTGAGCCATCTCTCCAGCCCTAGACCCAGTAGATTTGTGTGTAGTGTGTCTTTCTCTATTCATGTATGTTTGGGTGCACACACATCTGCAAATGTGTGTGTGGTCAGGGTCAGGTGTCTCCACATTTTTTTCTTTTGAGAGAGAGAGAGAGAGAGAGAGAGAGAGAGAGAGAGAGAGAGAGAGAGAGAGAAGAAATGGGCATGCCAGGGTTTCTCAGCACTGTAAACAAATTCCAGATGCATGTGTCACTTTGTGTGCCTGGCCTTACGTGGGTCCTGGGGGATGGAACCCAGATCCTTATGCTTTGCAGGCAAGCACCTTAGCCGCTGAGCCTAGACTCAGAAGTTCGATTAAAGCTTGTAACTTGGATTTCCAGCCTCCTGGTTAGAAGAGGTGTTACTGGGGACAGATCTGTTTCCAGACCAAAGGTAGGCAGAGCCCCTGAGCTCTGCCTGAGTTCCTTGCTGTTTGCCTGCTGGTTTGGTGCTTGTCTGTGGTGCTGGCTGCTGATGGTGGCCCTCTGCTTGGATCTGTGAAAAAGGGCCGTGATGGAGTATCTCCTGGATCTGGAAGTTTCAAATAACTCCCTTCCTCCCCTAAACTATGTCTGGTTTGGAAGTTCATCCCAGCCATGTGGAACCGACTAGAACAACACCTAAGAAATGTTCTACAGACGAGCGGGTTTATTCCATGCTCAGGCGGAAGACTGGGAGGAGGAGTAACAACTTTCAAGTTCAAGTTTCAAGTTTGTAACGCAGAAGAGCACGAACAGCTGTGCACGAATCTCTGCATAGTGGAATAAAATAGAAGTTTCCTTTGCTATTCTAGCACGAAGGTTTTAAATTGGACTGAAGTAAGTGTTGCCCAGCAGGAAAAAAAAAGACCAAAAAAACCAGAGTACTGGCATGAAATCTTATAAGCTCAAAGTTGAAGAAAGAGAAAAGGAAAGAAAAGAAGAAAGAAAAGAAAGGAAGGTTTGCAAGTGTGAGTTCAGGCTGCAAATTGTGCAAATCTATGGATCCTACCTTGAACACAGCTGTTCCACACCTGCCTCTTCCATGGAGGGAGGTTCATTAACAGCCTTCCCAGAAATGACCATATTAATAGTTTATTTGGCCAGGCGTGGTGGCGCACGCCTTTAATCCCAGCACTCCGGAGGCAGAGGTAGGAGGATCACCATGAGTTCAAGGCCACCCTGAGATTACACAGTGAATTCCAGGTCAGCCTGGGCTAGAGCGAGACCCTACCTCGAAAAACCAAAACCAAAAAAAAAAATTATAGTTTATTTGTGGCAAGGAAGAGAGAACACACTAGGCGTGTCTGGCTGTTTGCGTATCAAATGTTTCCCGCAGACATGATGGTTAATGTTTCTCAGCACAGCACTTGGGAGGAGAAGGAGTTCAAGGCCATCCTTGGCTACGTAGTGAGTTCCAGGCCAGCCTCGACTATAGGTGTAAAAAAAATATCAAAGCTAAAAATGAACTCTCTTTATTTTTTGGCTCTTCTCCCTCAAAGACAGAGATCTCCAAAGTCTTTATGTGTATGCAAAAGAGTATTTGTCATGTATGTATGTATGTATCCATCTACCTATGTATCTATGTATCTATGTATCTATCTATGTATCTATCTATGTATCTATCTATGTATCTATGTATCTATCTATCTATCTATCTATCTATCATCTATGTATTTATTTGGGAGAGAGAGAGAGAGAGAGAGAGAGAGAGAGAGAGAGAGAGAGAGAGAGAGAGAGAGAGGAGAGAGAGAGAGAATGGGCACACCAGGACCTCCAGTCACTGCAAACAAACTTCAGATGCATGTGCCACTTTGTGCATCTGGTTTTACATGGGTACTGGGGAATTGAACCCCGGACCATTAGGCTTTGCAGGCAAGCACCTTAACTGCAGAGCCATCTCTCCAGCCCAGTATTTGATGGGGAATTGACATTTATTGATGATGTGGAAGGACATGGAACCCATGACGTCAGCAGCAGGAAGGGACTTTGACACCCCCACCATAAATCACGTGTTGTTTTGTTTCTTCCAACCACATATAGTCCCCTGCTTGGGGATGATCTGTGCGAGATGACTCCATTTAGAATAACACATATATTGTGTAAATGTATATATTCTTTTTTGATATTTTATTTATTTGAGAAAGTATGTGTGTGTGAAAGAGAGAGAGAGGCAGAGAGACAGAGAGAGAGAGAGAGAGAGAGAGAGAGAGGCAGAGAGAATGGGCATGCCAGGGCCTCCATCCACTGCAAATGAACTCCAGACGCATGTGTCATTTTGTGCATCTGGCTTTATAGGGTACTGGGGAATTGAACTTGTGTCCTTCTGCATTGCAGGCAAAAGCCTTAACTGCTGAACCATCTCTTCAGCCCTTAAATGTTTTCCAAAAGTTCATGTGCTGAGGCCCTGGTCCAAAGCTGATGGATATGTAGGGAGGTGGTGGAAAACTTTGGATGTCAGACCTAGTTGACAAAAGCAGATCATTGTGGTGATCTGACCCAGGTGTCCCCATAGACTCATGTGTTCTGAATGCTGATCCCCAGCTGAGGGCAGTTTGGGAATTGGAACCTTGTTGGAGGTGTGTTGTTGGGGGCGGGCTTCTGGGGTCCTAGCCAGCTTCCCCTTGCCAGTGTTGGGCACACTCTCCTGCTGCTGGTCTCCTGCTGCTGGTGTCCACCTGATGTTAGCCAGGAGGTGATGTCCAGCCTCTGCTCATGCCGTCATCTTCCCTGCCTTCATGGAGCTTCCCCTCTAGTCTGTAAACCAGAATAAACCCTTCCCTCCACAAGCTGCTTTGGGTCAGGTGCTTTTTCCCAGCATGGAGAATGTAGGAGTCATTGAGGGTGTGCTTTTGAAACATCTATGGGGTTCTAGACCTTTCTTCCTTTTCTTTGCTCCTTATTCAGCATGAAGTGAGCAGCTTTGCTTAGTTCCTACCATATTTTCCTTTGCCATGGGCCCCAGCTTTAGTCCAGGCTGACCTGGAATTCACTATGTAGTCTCAGGGTGGCCTTGCACTCACGGTGATCCTCCTGCCTCTGCCTCCCGAGTTCTGGGATTAAATGCGTGTGCTACCACGCCCGGCTAAAATTGCTTTTCTTAGCCATGGAAGACTGACTAGACCCAAACCTCTCAGTGGAGACTTGCACGATGATTCTCTCTACAGAGCACATAAAGATTGACCTTGACCTTGGTCCTCCTCTAGGCAGAAAGCTGGCTTGTCCTGTGTGAAGGAGAGTCAAGAGCAGACACCCACGTGATGGAAGAGTTAGTTCAAGAACAGCAGCTACTGGGCTGGGTACATGTCTCAGTGTGTAAAGTACTTATCTTGTAAGCATGAGGACTCAAGTTTGACCCCAAAACCCATGAAAAAATGCCAAGCATGGGCTGGAGAGATGGCTCAGCGGTTAAGGCACTTGCCTGCAAAGCCCAAGGATCCTGGTTCGATTCCCCATTACCCACGTAAAGCCAGATGCACAAAGTGGTGCATGCATCTGGAGTTCATTTGCAGCAGCTGGAAACCCTGTGTGCCTATTCTCTCTCTCTTTCTCTCTCTCTCTCTCTCTCTCTCTCTCTCTCTCTCTCTCTCTCTCTCTCTCTGCTTGCTGGGGAGGTGGAGTCAGGAGGATCTCTGGTGCTGATTGGATAGACCAATGAGAGACGCTCTTTGAAAAGGAAGTGGTCAATATCTATGGATGGCACCCGAGGTTGTCCTGGGGACTTTGTGTGCACACACACGTGCCTATGTGGCTGCACACACGTGTATGAACTCAATACAACATGCACGCATGCCACATATTTATACAAAAACAGTTATGTTATGGAGC
Source organism: Zapus hudsonius (assembly GCA_004024765.1). Lineage (NCBI taxonomy): Eukaryota > Metazoa > Chordata > Mammalia > Rodentia > Dipodidae > Zapus > Zapus hudsonius. The sequence continues at coordinate 3,373 of PVHP010046187.1, read as the reverse complement.
ACCAACCATGCTTGGACCCTGTCATTTGCCACATGCGCATACGTATTCTTGGATGGCCTTCATGACAACCCAAAATGCTGGTATGCTATCAGCCCTATTTTCCAGAGAAGGACCCCTTAAGCTGGCGGCTGTCCCAAAGCCCTGTAAATAAGAAATGAGGGAAATGGGCTGGAGAGATGGCTCAGCAGTTAAAGCACTTGCCTAAAAGATCCAAGGACCCAGGTTCGATTCCCCAGCACCCATGTAAAGCCAGATGCACAAAGTGGTGCATGGGTCTGGGAGTTCCTTTGTATACCTGTAACATTTTTTTGTGAGAGCATTCTACAATGTGAGACTTTAATTTCTTTAAAAATAATATTTCCTTATGAACAGAGAGAGGGGAAGGAGAGAGAGAGAGAGAGAGAGAGAGAGAGAGAGAGAGAGAGAGAGAGAGAGAGAGAGAGACCAGAGTCTTTTATTGCTGCCAAGGAACTCCAGATGCATGAATAACTTTTGCATCAGGCTTTATGTGGGTACTGGGGAATCAAACCCTGGCTGCAGGCTTTGCAAGCAAGTGCCTTTAACTTTTGGGCCTCCGGTTACACTTTTATTTGTTTGTTTTTTTGAGGTAGGGTCTCGCTTTAGCCCAGGCTGACCTGGAACTCACTCTGTAGTCTCAGGCTGGCCTCGAACTCACAGGGATCCTCCTGCCTCTGCCTCCCGAGTGCTGGGATTAAAGGCGTGCACCACCATGCCTGGTCTGGTATACATTTTAAGAAGATGTCACATGGTTTTGGAGAGTAATAAAACCTTTTATGACCCACATCAGTGGTGTATGCAAGTTTCAATTGCTTGGAATTCTTGCTACAAAGACATAGAAGCTCGTCTCCTTTTCCTCCTCCATTTCCTTCTTCTTCTTCTCTTTTTCCTCTTTCATGTCTTTCTTCCATCTTTCCATAAACATCACCATCCCAGTAGGATCTTAATGCCTTAATGCAGTCTTACTGTGGTTTTAGTTTTCTTTATATAAACTGAAATTTGTTATTTATTTGCAAAGGGAGAGAGAGAGAGAGAGAGAGAGAGAGAGAGAGAGAGAGAGAGAGAGAGAGAGAGAGAGAGAGAGAATGGGTACATCAGGGTTTCCAGATGCTGCAAACCAACTCCAGATGCATGCGCCACTTTGTGCATCTGGCTTTACGTAGGTACTAGGGAATCAAACCTGGGTCGTTAGGCTTTGCAGGCAAGTGCCTTAACTGCTGAGCCATGTCCCCAGGCTCTTGGCATTAATTTAATGCCTTTGTGGATCCTTCCTGTGCTTATTTGCTATCCTATGTTTCCTGTTGGGAGACATTTTTGACTCATTTTTTTCTAGGAATTTAAGAGAATTCTTTTAAACGATTCATTTTGGATACAAGTCCTTAATCAAATATACCATTTGCAAATATTTACCCCCAGAATAGTTTCTGTTTTCATCCTGCAACTCTAAATTTCCCAAAGTAGAAGTTTTAAAAGAAATTTTTTATGATTTTCAATGTATCCGTGTTTTCTGTTACAGGCTGCAATTTTTTTTTTTTTTTGGCATGACATCTAACAAATCTTTACCTAATGAAAGTTGCAAAAGTTTTCTCCTGAAAGTTTTGCATTTAGGGCAATGATTCATGCTAAGTTAATTTTTATGGCGTGAGATATGGATCAAAGTTTATTTTTTTTTCTTTGCATATGTATATATCCAATTATTCCAGCACCATTTGTTGAAAGACTAATCTTTCTCGACTGAATTTCTCTTGAAACTTTGTCAAAATCATTTGTCTGTATAGCGTGGGTCTATTTATGGGTTCTCTTCTGTTCCCTTCCTATATTGTCTGTCTTTGCTTCTTTACCAAACGGTCTTGATTATTGTCACTTTATAATAAGTCTTAGTTTCTCAAATTTGCTTGCCTTTTTTCAAAGTTGTTTTGGATATTCTAGGTCCTTTGAATTTTTTTTAATGTCAATTTTAGAATCTGTTCGTTAATTCCTATAAAAAACATGCTAGGATTTTAATTGGGTTTGTTTTAATTCTACGGATTGGTAGAGGAGAATAGATTTCTTTGGATATTTGAATAGTTTTTTTGGCCAATGAGCACAGAATATATCACCATTTATTTAGGTTTTTAAAAAATGACTCTCAGTAATATTTTGTGGTGATTCATGCATAGAGCTTTTACACTTTTTGTCAGTTTATTCCAAATAATTTGGCTTTTTGATATCACTTTAACGTCAATTTTCTGAAAATTTGAGTGTATGATTCATTGCTAATTTATAGCTACACATGGATTTTTGTGTAATCATCCTTTGTCCCAAAACTTTGGTTCAATTTACTTGAGTTCTAGTAGTATTTTTTTCCCATATTATGGTGGATTTCCTATATGAATAATTTTTTATTTTTTTGGTTTTTCAAGGTAAGGTCTCGCTCTAGCCCAGACTGACCTGGAATTCACTATGTAGTCCCAGGGTGGACTTGAACTCACAGCAATCCTCCTACCTCTGCCTCCCAAGTGCTGGGATTAAAGGTGTGCACCACCACGCCCAGCTATTGTTATTATTATTTTTAAAAATATTTACTTATTTGCAAGCAGAGAGATACAGGGAAAGAGAGAGAGACAGAGAGAATGGGTGCACCAGGGCCTCTAGCCACTGCAAATGAACTCCAGATGCATGCACCACTTTGTGCATCTGGCTTTTTGTGGACGCTGGGGAATCGAACCTGGGTGGTTAGGCTTTGCAGGCAAGCGCCTTAACCACTGAGCAGTCTCTCTCCAGCCCCTACTTGCTTATCATTGAGACAAGGTCTTGCGTGTCTTCTCCCCACCACACTCAGCTTTCGTGTGTCTATATTTGGTTTGCTTGCAGATTGGAAATTCCAGTTTGATGGTGGAGATGAGCAGAAAGCGAACATCTTGCTTGGTTCCGAGCCTCATTAAGGCCGTGTTTAAAGTTAGCTACGTTTTTATAGACGCCCTTTATCAAACTGAGAAAGTTCCTTTTTATTCCCGCCTCCTGGTTTCTGAGAGTTCTTGAAAATTAGGAATGCATCTGAAATTTGTCCAATGCTTGTTCAGCTATCCCTATGGTTAAGCTTTCTTTTCTAAATATTTATTTATTTGAGAGAGAGAAAGAGAGAGAGAAAGAAAGAAACGGGCAGTCCAGGGCCTCCAGCCACTGCAAACGAGCTCCAGATGCATGTGCCACTTTGTGCATCTGAGTTTGCATGGGAACTGGGGAATCGAACCCTGGTTGTTAGGCTTTGCAGGCAAAGGCCTTAGCCACTGGGCTATCTCTCCTGCTCCTGGGGTGAGTTGTGAATTGGTTAAGGTTGACTGATTTAGTTCCTCATTAAGGATCCTGTTTTTCC
>PVHP010046186.1:0-13390 GCA_004024765.1 Zapus hudsonius | reverse complement strand
CAATTTCTAGTATTAATTCAACACTTGCTTTACATGTCCAGTTTTCTAGGATTATGACCACAAAGTATAAAAATAAAGAGGAGTGTATGGCATGTTTAAAGGAAACAAAAGAACTGTCTGTAAAAAAGAACTATTAATAGATATTAAACAAATGATTTTGGAGAACTGTCTTAAATATATACAAAGAAACAAAAGAATACATGAAGGAAGTTAAGAAAATTATTCTTGAGCAAAAAGGATATGTCAACAAAGACATAGATAATCTAAAAAAGACCCAGAAGATATTCTGAACATAGAGAAGCACACAAATGCAGTGAAGAAATCCTCTACTGAGCCTTCAAAGGCAGACTCGAGCCGAAGAGATAGTTAGTGAACCTGAGAGCAGCAATGAAGACTGATGAGTATGAAGCCCACACAGAGAAATCACTGGAAAACGAGCAGAGCCTAAGGAACTTGTTGGATACCACCACGAGATTTTTATTGTGAGGATCCTAGAAGGAACAGAGGGAAGGAAAATGAAAGAATGAAGGGAGGGAGGGAGGGAGTGAGAATATTTGAAGAAATAATGGCTCTAGACCTAAATATTGTGAAAAATATTCATGTATAAAAATTTTAGAAGTTTAAGTGACTCTGTCTTAGCCAGCTTTGCATGGTTACAATGAAATGCCGAAGAAAATTCATGCACAAATACAGAATATTTATTTTTGGCATGCAAGTCTGGAGCTTCTAGTCCTGATTTGATGCCCAATTGTCCATGTAAGCCAAATGCACCAAGTGGCATATGGGTCTGGAGTTCATTTGTAGTGGCAAGAGGTTCTGTCAGACCCATACTCTCTCTCTCTTTCTCTCTCTCTCACAGGCATAATATTTTTAAAAGGAAACTAATGAGAGAAAAGATATAAAGGACACGATAGTCATATATGTGTCGTCTATTAGAGACTCGGTTTAGATTCAAAGATTCAGGGAAGTGGGGGTGAAAGAATGTAAAAGACCAGACAAGCAAGTAAGGACTCAAAAGTGGGTGGGTAGCTACACTGATATCATACCAAACAGGTCTTTCAAATATCATGAGAGGGCTTGGATAAAGTGCTTGCTATAAAAAGCTGATGGTCTGAGTTCAGATCCCCAGAACCCATATAAAGCTGGGTCAATAGTGAATGCTGCTATCTGCAATTCCAATGCCCTTACAGAGCAAAGGGAAGAAGAGACAAGAGAATCTTGAAACTTGCAGGCCAGCTACCCTGGATCTAGAATGTAGCTGCAAACAAGAGGGACCCTGCCTCAATATAAAGGTGGAAGGGGAGGGGTGAGGTCTGACACTCACATTGTTTTCTGTCTGTGACCACCCAGAAGCATGAACACACACACACACACACACACACACACACACACACACACACACACACACGAGCACTGGCCATATGAGCCTTCTACCCAAGTTCCTTTAGTAGCTGAGGCTATAGGCCCAGGCCACGATGCCTGGTGAGACATTTGTTATGACACAGGTATTTTGGGTATTTTCGAATTTGTGCTTAAGGGTAAGAAAGAGTAGGATCCGAAACATTTAATGGTTCTATTGAAGTGCAGAAAAATGGTAGCAGATGTTAAAAAGTAGAATGAAGTAAGATGATAGGACGAATTTTGATGAAAAGACCTCTTTCCTGGAAAGGAGTCAACTTAGCTTAGATATGCAAAACTTCTAAGGATATTCTAACAATTTTAGCAAGTTCTTTATATATCTACATACTCAATTAGGTGTGGGAAAACAAAACGCTTCTTCATTTGCAGGTGGGTATTATAGCCACAGTCCATGATGGGGTGGGACATTGTGGGAGGAGTTCCCTCAAGTCACCTGTGGTCCTGTATGCAACCCCTTACTCACCCGCTCTTTGTAAGTAAGTCCAACAAACTCGTTCTTTCTTCCACTTAGACGTTGGTGGATAGTTGATTTGGCTGACCATTAATGCCCAGCATGGACTGAGTAATGTCATCTTCCTGGATAATTTTACATGAGACCCAGGGATTGAAGTCAGGTTTTCATACTTGGCAGGCAAGAGCTTTACTGACTAATCTATCATTTCACCTAATTTAAACTCATTTATTTTTTATTCTTTTTTTGAGATAGAGTCTCATGTATCTCTGGTTGACCTTAACTATATAGCTGAGAACGACTTTGAACTTCAGAGTCTCCTGCATCCATATCCTATGACTGGTTTATTTAAAGCTGGGGATTGAATTTAGGGCTTCATGCATGATAGGCAAGCACTTTACCAACTGAGCTACACCCCCAAGCCCCTGATAAAAGACGGCCAACCAAATGGTACCATAGATTTCATATTCCATATACAACCACTAGAAATGATAAGTCCCTTTAAAAGTTACAATAGGTAAGTCAAGAAAAGGAACTCTTTTTAATATTTTTATTTATTTTCAAGGAGAGAGAGAGAGAGAGAGAGAGAGAGAGAGAGAGAGAGAGAGAGAGAGAGAGAGAGAGAGAGAATGGATGCTGCTCCAGGTCCTCATGCCACTGCAAATGAACTCCAAACACATGCACCACTTTGTGCACTGGTTTTACATGGGTGCTGGGGAATTGAACCCTATTCCTCAGGCTTTGCAAGCAACTGCTTTTAACCACTGAGGAATCTTTTTAGTCCCAAGAAAAGGAGCTCTTGATAGACCTGTACATAATAGTGGAAAAAAGTCCCAAAACAAAGATTATCTTCATTGTTGAAATGAGCTTCATACTTAACCTAAAAATAGCCAGCTATGTGCTGGGAGGAAGAGTGAGGCAGGTCAACTTCGGCAAATCTCACCTTCTGCTTCATGGTAGACCCAGGGATGTCAGACTCGCAGGGTTATGGGTGACATGCAGTCATCAAGTGGAGTCAAAGGAGTCAGGTGGTGCTAACTCCCATGGTATTGACCCGTGGTACATTACTGAACTGAGCCCATGTCCCAGTCACGTGTGTCATCAATCCTGATAAACAGACAATCCAGGAAGAGATCTCAGCTACCCTGATGACAGCCCACTGATCACCAGTCACTTGAGGAAAGTCAAGACTTTGCTTCACAAAGAAAAACTAAATCTTGAGGGCAGAGACTAAGGAGAGCAAGCAGCACAGGACAGTTAGAGTGAGGACAATTTATATCCCTAGAAATGTAAGAAGATGTTTCACCCATAATAAAAATCAGCGTGATAGATAGTGGAAATTAACATTGTCATCATTGAAATAAAGCCAGCATTTGCGATGAACAGGAGAGAAGCTAGTGATCTAGGGTATTAAGCCAAGAAATTCTACATTTTAAGTATGCTAGAATTCCAGTTTCAAATACTTTCAGAGGCAGCTTCTGTCATTTAAGCATAGCCTGCAAAAAACCTTCTGCCTGGGTTTGAGAAAGAAGTATGTCTTATTAGCTATGCAACATTGAAAAAATGATGTAAATTTTTGTGCTAATTGTTAAGCTATTTCTCTAAGCTCCAAATATACTCCTAACCTCCTTTGTGAGTAAGGGTGGAGCTACCACTTTGTAAGTCTTATGCTTTGCCCCCTGGTTTCATGTGAAGTCACAAAAAAGAGAACACAAAGGAACCAGGATGTGGGGGTCATCTTGATCCAGTGTTCTGTCCATTGGGGGTGATCCTGGTAGCAGAGTTGGTTGTTCTGTGCACTCCGGTCTGCACTCAGCAGGCCTCTCATGTTCCCTCACCTGCCAGGCTCCTGAGCTCGTCTCATTCTTCAGGATCAGCCTTCTTTCCCCTTTGACCTGCTCCTCACTTCCAGCATGTCTTCAGTTCTCCTGAGTTCCTTCATTCTGACAGCCTTCCCTCCATCCTCCTAGACCTAGCGATGGGAGGTACATGCAGCTGCTGTCATTTCTGTGCAATTCTGCCTTATCTCTGTGTGCTCCTGCGTGTTCCCTGTCCTAACCCCTGCTTACACAATTCTCCTTGTGTTTCTGTTGTTGAAATAAGTACCCAGTATGGTTTTGTTTCCTTGAATCAATTCTATCATTTTCAAACAACGTGGGTGGTAATGAATATCACATAGAACACCGGGAACAATGGCTGGATATAAAAAAAAAACAAGGTGCTCTGTATTAACATGTTATTAGTTATTATCTCAGAAAGCTGAGAAAATGTAAGAAAATAACGGGGCATTAAAGGTAGAACTGGAAATTTAAGCAGGTGTTTTAGAAGGTGCGAATTGAAATTACTGAGATCAGCCCATCGTAGATATTTAGAAGATTACATTAGAGATAGATAGAAAGATAAAAGGAAGACATTTTCCTGAATGTGGTATAGATACACACCATTGGAAGAACAAAACAAAACCATACACAGACACAAACACACATAAAAATAATGTCCTCCTCAAATCTTCAACATCAAGGACCAGGGAGTAAGTACAGATATTCTATGACTTCTGGTGCTGTTGCATCATGATAAACCCATTGTAAATTGAAAATGCCATAAGTAAAAAAAGCATTGGATACATGCAATCTACTTAATGTCACAGTTCAAAGACAGACTGCACTGAGGTCTTGGCTGTTTCCTCGTGAGGCCATGTGCTTGGCAAAGCCGTAGCTTAATGCCACTGCCAACCATGATGACACGGGTCACCTGTAGCCAGGCTGGGAAAAGACTAACATCAAACTCTGATGGACACTTTTTATGAAGGCTGCACCATAGTAAAGTTTGAATATCATGAATTGAACCATCAGGAGTAGGGAGCTATCATATTCATCTGCTAAGATAATTAGATAAGGAGAGAATTTAAAAAATTATCTGTGAGAAGTATTATATCTAAATAAAATATTGGGCTGGAGAGATTGCTCAGTGGTTAAGGCACTTGCCTCCAGTGCCTAAGGCCCCAAGTTCAATTCCCCAGGACCCACATAAGCCAGACCCACAAGGTGGTGACTCTGGTGTGCTCTCTCTCTCTCTCTCTCTCTCTCTCTCTCTCTCTCTCTCTCTCTCCCTGTATCTCTGCTTGAAAATGAATAAATAAAATATTTTAAAATAAAATATTGATAATAGAGCATATAAATGTTTTAGAAAATATAACAATATTAAGTATTTGACTCCTGAATGCAAGACAGATTAATATTTGAATTTATTAACTATTTAGCATGAAAGTAAATTAAACTATAGTACCTCCTCAATAAATACATAGAAGTATTTGATGACAGCCTCTGCTCATTCTTTACTAAACAATATCACCACTGTAGGCAAGAGAACCAAACAGTAACTCCAATTTGAGATGAGCTCTGATCCAGCGGCCTATAAAAATTACTGCATCAATAGTGGGTCACTAAAAATGTTATCATTAAAGTCAGGAACCACTTGGTATTGCTCTAAAATTCTGATTAACATGAGAAACAAACGAAATATATATATATGAGGGGAAGAGGCAAAATTGTTATTACTCACAAGTGATAAGGCTCTACAGCTTTTCATTTGTCTTAACTTTCCTATGGGAATTAATGAGTTCTGTAAGGTGGCCTGACAAAGATAAATTATGCTGAAAAAAATAAAGCTTTTCTGTTCATCTGCAAAACAAGATGGACTAACATATTCTCTTTTCTTACGGCACTGAAATATAAAGCAAGAAAAAAATGAATATAGAAATAAATTGCAATTATATGTAGAAAATTATGAAAATGGTTGAAGACTAAAAGACGTAAAGTGAAATATAACAAGTTTGTGAAGGGGAACTTACCTTCTTTCCACTAGATATTTTCATCCGCCTTGATCAACTGACCCTAAAATTCAAGTAAAATAATAAATATGCAAAAATAAGAAAGGAATTTTTTTCAAAGAAAATGAACTGACAGTAAGTAGGTCTAACTGATTTCAAATCATAAAGCTTTAGGAAATAAAGTAGTCATGTGTGCACAGGGAGAGATTTATGCTTGCTGGTATGCAGACATTTGCAAGGCATGTTGTTGAGTGGAAGAAAGTGAAATTTCTATGTTGTAATTCACAAACAGGTATAGATGGAGAGGAATCTTCTCTCTCTCTCTCTCTCTCTCTCTCTCTCTCTATATATATATATATATATATATATATATATATATATATATATATATATATATATACACCATCCTGTTGACTAAAGGAAGTAATGTGGCCAGTCCCAAAGTCAGTATGGAAGGGGACATCCTGAAAGGAAAAATAAACCTAAAATAATATCACCCAATAATAAAGGGTGGCTAGATCTTTGAAATGGAAATAACTGAGGATAAGGCAGAGCTTTCAAGTTTTACATATTGATACTAAGACTTTTTTAAAAAAATTGTGCATGCTTTTATGTATGTATGTATGTATATGGGTACACTGTGTCCTGTGTGTGTGTCTGTCCACCTTCTTGAAGACAGGGACTCTCGCCCCTGCAGGTGAATACTAGTCTACCAGCCCTCAAGCTTTGGATTCTCTTGACACCCACTGTAGGCACATTGGGAATCACATATGCCCATGTCCCTTTGCATCGGGCTTTACATAGGTGCTAGAGAACTGAATTAGGGTTGGCAGCCTTTGAAGGCAAGAGCCTTTAACTGCTGAGCCATTTCCTTGGGCTCTAGGGAAGGTTTGAAGCAATGAATATGCATTACTTTCCCAAATTGTGTTGTTTTCAAAAGTAAATAGAAGAATACACACTTCCACAGATGTGAACTGAGTGTTCCTCCATCTGTATCCTCCCCAGACACACTTCATCCCTTGCCTTTATTAAACATGCCCTTTCCCACAGCCAGACTCTGAAACCTGAAACCTGGCCTTTGCAGTCACCCCAGCATCTGCCAGCACAGGTGCAGGAGGATCATGGAAGCTCCCACAGCAAAGCAAATGGGCACAGAAGACTTTTGAGAAACCCCAGTTGCCTGCAGCTGTTCCTGGTCCCCAATGGAAGGGCATGGTTTCACTTTAGAGGCCCTGCCTTTTCTGGAGCTTGGTTGGCTGACTTGGGGTGCAAGTATCTATTTGCTCTGGATATATTAAAGAGACGACAATATAATAAAGAGACAGACAAGTTTCTTGGGCCAGGTAGGGGACAGTAAGTGAGGCCAAGGAAAGGATAAGAAAGGAAAGGAATAGGAAACAAATGGATGATTATGAGTGGCCAAAGTTCCTTGAAGGATACAAGTGTGTCACTTATAAGTCACTGTCGTTTGATACTCACTTTGCTGAGATGGTCCACGGATGCTGCAAGTACTTTTCTTTTGTTGTTAAGTTTTGCAAGAAAGAATCCGGGACTTCTTTCTTCCTCTTTACTGTTCCTGTCCCTGGGGCCCACTTGATAGTATTGCAACCACCCTTTAGACAAAGGTCTTCCTTGGAGTTGCAGAAATTGGACGACTTAGATCCAGCTTAAATGTACCCCTCAGGTAGCCAATACCTGAGGGGAAGTACCCTCTCCTCAGAGACTAGACACAGCCAGAAGCCTGGCCTTCCCCAAGTCCCCGATCTGCTAATTAGATGTGTTAAACTTATCTCTGTATGAACATCGCTTCCAAGTTCTGATATTACAATCTTTTTGCTTTGTTTTGCCAATGTTGGTGCCTGCTTTCAGCAATGAACTTTGTGTCAGAAGAGTATATCCTTTTAGCTTCCATAGGTGGAAATCTACAGATCGTCCAATCAGGAACCAACTGACAGTGTTTACCAAGAGCTTCCTGTAGCCAAGGAGTTAGTATCATTTGTATTTCTATAGAGATTCAAAAACATGTGGATGGAGGTGATGGAAAGAGAAGGACTCAGTAGTGGTCACTGGTTTGGGGAAGCTGGGAGCAGTGTGTGAGAAGTGGGCCATCTGACAGGAGTGCTGCTAGAGGCATATCTGGTCTGGAATATGCTTCTCAAAGTAGGAGGTACAGCAAACAAAACTAGAGGATCTGGAAGGCTCTAGAGAGTTCTGATCATCCAACAGTAGTTGCTTCAGACTTGTGGTTTAGCCTCCCTCGCTGTAATGGATCAGAGTTTTATGTCATATAGATCCAAACATTGTCCATTTGTCCGTGGAGTTGCTCATTGCCAATGCTTCTTTACTTAATTCCATTCTTTTTGATGAAAGGCTTCATGAGGTTTTCCTGAACAAGGCTGACACGTGAAGGGTCTATTGTTAAATGTTCAAGTCTCCATCGTGTGTATGCACGAGTATCTATTAGACCTCCAATGTGTCTCATATAAAAATGATTAGGATGAATGGTGTTTGGGGAAGACGAAGGAAGTGAACACATCTGGAAGAGTAGAGGGCAGAATGAAACGCTCCAGCAGCTAATATATTAATGACACCAGGCTTCAGTGGAAACAGCAGAGGGTGGAGTTGAAATAGTCACAACCATAGTATGGAGTTCATTTTGTCTACATTGTCACACATAGTTTTATAAACGGTTTTCAATTTTTGAGAAATGATTCACATTTTAATGGATTACTACATTTCTTTGGTTTTACCATATGCTGTATAACTTTTCACTTTGACTTTATAGAAATATTATTGGGTTTGTGTGTGTGTGTGTGTGTGTGTGTGTGTGTGTGTGTGTGTTCAGGGCTTCTTTGAACACCAAAGGCAGTACCCAGTGGGCCTACTGCAGCCCTAAAATGAACATATTGAATGAAACCCTGGATGCTGTGCATATGACTTGGATTACCCTAGAGAAAACCTAAAGAAGAAAAATTGATCGCTGATTAATGTTCAGAGAAGGCAAAAATAAAAATGGCTTAATGATATAAAAAGTGCTGTGTTGAGAATATACAAATGAAAGAGTGGCAAGATGAATGTAAATGAATCACACAGGAAGAAGAATGGGAGGGTGGGGGGAATGGCTCAGTGGTTAAAGGCACGTGCTTACAAAGCCTGATGGCCTGAGTTCAATTCTCAAGACACCACATAAAGCCAGACAGTGGAAAAAACACACAATAAGTATTTTTTTAAAAGAAAGAAAAGTTTTGGCAGAGAACAAACAGTACCACCTGTTCCCCCCACAAGGACAGCCCCCAGCAAAATATTTCCAACATGATTTATAATACAAAAAGCTAAATAGAATATAGGAAAAGAGGAAGTGCCTCTTCCCACTGTTCTTACCCAGAAAGAAACAGAAGTGCTAAATATTATTCAAATGAAAGAGAGGCATGGAGGCAGTTTACTAACATCTGCCTTGTTGAAGAGGACTTTGAGAGAAAACTGTCTAATATGAAAAGCTCCTTTTCCAAGGGGCTTACAGTTCAGGAAGGCTCGTGTAATTCAGAACTAAAAGCCATAGTTTTCTTACCAATACCCAACAGGGAACAGCATTCCTTACCCCCATGCATCACATCGCTGGGTGTAATCACCAATGATGCAGCCATTGCAAATATGGGAGAAAGCTCAGTCTTATCACACAGTAGGCAAGGATATTTGGGGGGAGTAATCCAAGTCACCCACAATCCTGAAATGATAGATACAGTTCAATCATGTTGGTTAGACAACAATTTATAACTACTGAAAATGGAAAACCCAACGAGGAAAGGCATCATTTCTAAGATGCGTTTGAGTGCAATCCAACATACGCCTTACACCTATGTAATCATCAACAGAACTGTTTATTAACTTGTAAAGCTCACCATAACAGCTCAATTTACAAAAAAAATCATTATTCTGCCCATGCTACTTTAGAATTACTGAGGAATGTTTATCGTCACTCTATGCTTTCAGTAGAATTTTATTTGGGACAAACCCTTAGAAAAGGAATGTTAGCTGTGGGCCTGCTTATAGATAGCTCTTCCATCATTTTAGGAAAGGAGCAGGCCAGTGTGGCAATCAGGAGCTAGCATACCTTAGTCATATCAACTTATGTGCTTTATTTTCTTAAGGAAAATAGGTTTGGTTTCAAGAGTGCTGTGATTTGAATTTCTCAGCACAAATGAGGCAAAGTCATATTCCCAGCTGTTTTTCTCATCAGCGTATTTCTTGATGAGGATTATAAATTGTTCAGTGGGAAGAAAATGAAAATACCTTGAAAAAAGACTGTAATGAACAAGACTAGGTAATAAAAGTAAGGATAAGTGGATGATAGAGATAAATGAGTAGAAATACTGTCTAGAATATACATACATATATGTGTGTAAACATGGACACGAATGTCTCTATATTTCTTCCTTATTAATTGCTCTAGATTAATCATAGCATTAAATGTTTTAAATAAATCTCATGTTGTGCTGACCATAGCCTGATATTTTGTTTTTGTCAATTTTCTGCTGAGAAACAGGCTAAGCAGCCTAAGAAGATTGAGCCAAAGCCATAGAGTACCTTAACTGTAGTGGGCTTTTACCAATGTGCCTATGACTAGATTGTATCCCTGGGCTAGTATCTGTGATCTTCTTAAGGTGCAGAATCTATGTGGAAAAGCAGTAATGATATTAGGCGTTCATCAATCGGTAAAAGGAGAATCTGCCAAGTAGATTTACCAAAGTGAGATGCCTATTAGCAAAATATAAATAAATAAAAAGCTATATTCATTTTCCACTGCCAAGTGGATCTGGGTTTTAGTTAAATTCTTTTTATAGAATTGATGTTTGTTCTAGGCTAACCATCTATGATATCATTATGGTGCACACAACGGGTTATTCACCTGAATATGTCTCACAATTAGCTTCAGCAGAGCAGTTGCTGCTTTTGTCCAAACATTTTACTTTATCTATAAAGATTAAATTAATCAACTCTGCCAGCAGTGAATAGCTGAAAGAATTAGTTTTTAATATCTGGAGCAGAGAAGGGGAAATTGCAGGCAAAGCAATACATTTTTGCTTGACCAGTGATCCATGTTTCCTTTTATAATTTGCAATTTCTATCATACCCAGCATCTTTGACTGGGGAGAGAGAGGAGAGATGGGATGCATTGTCTCATCAATGACAACCAACCCCTCGTCAGGAAGACAACTGGACAAAGATGATTCCAATGTACTTCACTTACAGTCTTTGCATTTCAATCTCCACTCTCTTAATTTTCAAAACAATGATGTCAGTTAGGTACCCGTAGTTCCTGATTTTATAGCAAGAGAATAAGCATAGATAAGGGACCAAGTCAGATGATCTGTCTAGGCTACAAAGCATAGGTGTTTAGGTCTGGAGAGTGGGGCCCAAGACTTAAAGTCATGCTCCTGTGTTTGACAATGACTCATTGAGAAGTTCTTCCATCATGATTTTGATGGTGATGATGATCATAATGGTAGCAAATGAAGTAGTGGCTGGCCTCCATTTAATATTGTGTGTAAACTCATGAACAGCCTATACCCCACTTCTGGTACCAATTTATGTATTATTCAGGGTTCTCTAGAGGAAAAAAGAGTTGATAGAATGGATTGTAGTAAAAAGGGAATTTATTGGGGTAGCTTTTGACAGTCCAACAATAGCAGTCTGCAGGCCCACAGGTGAAGAAACCAGTAGCTGTTCAGTCCACATGGCTGGATGCCTCAGCAGTCCCAATCCAGCACTGAAGGCCTGATGGCTCCCTGAGGAATGGCTGCTCTTCAGTCCATGATGTGAGGCCCAGGAAACTGGGTTCCGATGTCCAAGAAGAGTAGGAGAGCAGGATGCGAGTGCAAGTCACAAACAAGCACCAGCAGACCAGGGAGGAAGGAAGAAGAGCTTCCCTTCTTCCTCTCAAGCTGCTTTATATCTAGTTCCCTTGGATGGCCCACCCACTGGAAGAAGGACTCACTCTGGAGAAAGGACCTACTCCATTCTCCAAAATCCCAAAAGGGTCTTGTCAATCCTTCCTGCAGGCAAACTCAGAGACCCACCGAAGATTACTGTGGATTATTACATAGGTCAAGTTGACAAATAAATTGAACCATCATACCTATGAAGTAGTTATTAGGATTAACCTCACATTTAATGAAAGAACTATAGCTTTAAGATGAAAAAGAATGAAATCCAGGAATTCTCGCTCCACAGATTGGTATGCCTATTAACCTCTAGAATATATTGGTCTGCTTTAATTATAGACATTTTCAACCAGGCATATCCAAGACAAAGGTCGGTGTTACAATTTACTATTAGACACAAAGTAAAATGAATTCATCTTTCATTTTAAGTAAGAATGAATTCTTCTATTGGGATTTCCCAAAGAACTAAATAAAAAGTGATTGTACTGGTAATTAAATTTTTAAATTCCCAAGGTTTATTACAATGTTTATATAAGAACCTGGCTAAAATTTGTTGTAGCTAATAATTTTCACAAAGCAAACAAAACAAATAAAACTGGATGAAGATAAAAGTTTTGTTTGGAAGGGAGAAAAATCTAGACATAAATCATTTTACCTAACATGCAGAATGTAGAAGTGGTGGCCATTGTGGAGTGTTCTTGCTCAAAGCACCTATGACACTTCTTAGCCACATAAACTAGTGAGGAGAATATATTTTCTGGAGATCTTTACAAAGTTTTGTCATCAGAGAAAATGCCAGGCTATGTGCACTCAGACGCAATACCATGCTTAGAAGCAGCTGTGACTTAATGGTTCCTTCTCAATTCTTTCATGGGTTCCCTAAAATAATAATAAAACACAAAGAACTTTTAGAACCAAACTAGGGGTAAGTGAGTTCAAATACTGATAGATCTTTCCTCATCTTCCCTTTATACAAAGGATGGATGGCAATTATCATAAATCAGAAGTTTTGAGAGTGTTTATGATTTAAATGTATTTACTGGACCTAGTTCTTAAGCAACGTAGGATAAAATGGGCAAAGGTTTTCTCCTTTTCCTCATTGCTGTGAAGTAACTGACAAGGAAGGACATAAGGGAGATGGTGTGTTTCTGCAAGAGTTCTAGGGGATAGTGTCCTTCAAGGCAAGACAAGCATGAAGGCAAGACTCTGAGGCAGCTGGCCACATTGCGTCCACAGGCAGGAACTGAATAGAAAGGAGGGCCACACTATCTGATCTCAAGGCCCACCCCTAGCGATTTTCTTCCTCCAAGAAGATTCCACCTCACAAAGGTAGCACAACTTTCCAAAACAGCACCACCAACTGGGGCCCAGATATTCAAACACATGATTATATGGGGGACAGTTCATATTCAAACCATAGCATCATTGAAATAAGTTCTCTAAAGTAAAAATTCAGGGGCTGGAGAGATGAATCAGAAGTTAAAGGAAAAAGCTTGCAAAGCCTCACAGGCCAGGTTTGACTCCCCAATACCCACATAGAGTCAGATGCACATGAGTCTAGAGTTCATTTGCAGTGGCAAGAGGCCCTGATATCCCCAAACTCTCTATCTCCTTGATGATAAATAAAAATATACTTTAAACATGTATTTTATTTATTTGTAAGCAGAGATACAGAGATAGAGGAGAGGGAAGGTGAGGAGAGGAGAGGGAAGGAGAGGGGAGGGGAGAGGGGAGGAATATGGGCACATC
>PVHP010046185.1:0-12916 GCA_004024765.1 Zapus hudsonius | reverse complement strand
CCATGACTCCACCCCTTTCTGTTCAGCTAAGCTTCCACCCATCCAGCCTCTCTTGCGGATGGGCAGCTGGTGAGGCTGGACGTAGATGAAGGCTCTGGTCACTGCCTTACACTGGAGCCTTTGTGGGTGTGGGGCAGCGAAGTCGGTGGATTGTAGCAAGATTATCTTGTTTGGAAAACAGCTTTGGCGGGATCTCAAGGCTGCTTGGAAGTCACTGTGAAGCTACCACAGGAATCCCAGATAAGCCATGAATAAAAGAAAGCTTTAATAAAGGATTTTAAACAATAGCCATTTAAGAATTTTCCCCAAGAAATGACATTAAAAATTTAAAAAAGGAAAAAAGGTAGGGACTGGAGAGATGGCTGTGTGACTCAAGACACCTGTTGAAAACCTGTCAGCCTGGGTTCAATTTCCAAGGCCTCTACTTTAGACAGACACAAGGAAATGGTGCCAGCATTGAACATTCACACACATATGCAAATAAATAACAGTAAAATAATTATTAGCCAATCTCACCTACCACCATCACTTCATAAAAGAAAGAACAGTTTAATATAAAAGATAAGACAGTCTAAAAAAAAGGACATTTTTTTCAGGGGAACTATGTTTTGAATAGATGTCATGATATGTGCATATATATGCATGTACAGGTACACATTCATTGGTACTTTGCATTCTTGGAACAGGGAAGAGTTTCCCCTGCACTGACAATCCTCTGTGGGTAGGCATTTGGGACAAGCCCTTGACCTTCCCCTTCCTGTGTGATACAGGAAGCAGCTTGGGGAGGTCTTTCTTTGAACCCAAGACTACCTTGTGTGTGAAGAGAGGGACTTGGAGATAAGCCTTCTCATCTCAAACTCTTCTTGCTGGTTTCTGCTGGGTTCAGAAGGCACTTGAGAAGCCTGGATCTTAGAGACCCTCAGGGGCCTTCTTTAACCTCCCCCATTATTGCAGAACTTTCTATGACCCATTCTAGACAGAAGGAAATGTGCTCCAAGTTCAAGACCTCAGAGGAAGGATTCCACACCCTCCCCCAACACTGCATTCCAACTCCCAGGAATGTTGGCTCTCAGGAAGGAAGTTAAGAAACCCTGTGAGTCAACAACTTAGAGTTCAAAAGAGTCTAAAACCATGTTTGAATTGCCCCACATGTCTGTTGTATGTAGGCAGACTTTAGGCTTGGAGGTCATATGAAGGAAGGATCCCATCTCCTGTTTCCCTGGTAACACTAGCAAAGGAAATGTCACAATCATCCACCCATAGGACTTAAAATATTGTATGAGGGGAAAAAGCCACTTTCTCTTGACCAGAGGAACAAAGTCCTTTTGGCTCTGGGTGAAGACTAAGTTATCACCCTGAAGAATTAATCCAACGGAGCCTGTCAATCACTCATCTGGTCAAGAGATCACCCCCTTACCTAACCATATACTAAGGTGGGAGAAACAGTTATGTCCTCAAAGAGATGATGTATTATACTCTCTTGGTTGGGGCAGTTGCTCATAGATCCTTACTGCTAGCCTGTCTGCTTTTCTGAGTTCTAACTCAGAAACTCTAACTTCTTTTTACCCCCATTTTGTCTTCTTCTTTGGATGCTGGTTGAAATTCTAAGCATGCTTACCCTGACACCCGGGGGAGGGGCTTTCCACATGTTTCTCAACATGTCTCCTTAGCCTTACTCCTTGTCATCCATGTGCCTGAGTTATCATGGTCAAGAGACAAGGACTCAACAGTGTGAAAACCTACAACACAACAAAGTTACCAGTGAGGCAAAGTTTGGGAGTGTGAAACGCAGGCTGGAGTGCCAGGATCCCAGGACACCTTTGTTCCCAGAAGGCAGGGGTGATGGCTGATAAGCCTTGATCCTGTTTGTTAAAGCTGATAAGCTTTGTTCCTGCTTGCTGAGTTTCATTTTGAGAGAAATAGGCTGAACAATGCAGCCTCGAGTTATGAAAGAGTTTTGGGTGCTGGAATAAAATTTGAGATTTGCCCGATATATCTCCCAGTCGCGTGTGTCTGTCTGACCATCGCTTCACTTCTCCCCGATAGAGCCCTTTCTCCTGCTGGCCGGCGAGACTTGGGCTACCCACAGGGGGCCAGGGGTCCCCGACCTCCCCAACAAGTAATCTGGTGTTAGTAATGTGCTATGACAGC
Organism: Zapus hudsonius; assembly: GCA_004024765.1. Classification (NCBI taxonomy): domain Eukaryota; kingdom Metazoa; phylum Chordata; class Mammalia; order Rodentia; family Dipodidae; genus Zapus; species Zapus hudsonius. The sequence continues at coordinate 10,765 of PVHP010046185.1, read as the reverse complement.
CCAGAAAGCTACTACAGACCCCCAACATCTGAGACAAAGTTCTACACATTTCCTGCAAGGTGTTAGCCAGTGACTATTCCTTCTTTAGTTTATTTCCCAACTGCCAAGTTTTTTTTTGTTTTGTTTTGTTTCTCGAGGTAGGATCTCGCTCTAGTCCAGGCTGACCTGGAATTCACTATGTAGTCTCAGGGAGGTCTTAAATTCCCGGCGATCCTCCTGCCTCTGCCTCCCAAGTGCTGGGATTAAAGGCATGTGCCACCATGCCCGGCTTTTTTTTTTTTTGCCAAGTTTTTATTCAGTGCTCTAAGTATGCAGTGCAGTCATGTCATATATCATATTTATTACATGTTATTTGCTAAATTGTGAGCTGTGTCTAGAACTAGAGATGGTGTGTCTTTGGTAGTCAGCTGAAAATCAATTGATTTGTCTTTACGTCACAAATTTGGGAGCAAAAGGCTGGCAAATGTTTAGTATCTAAAAAGGAACTATGTGTCAGGTGAAGGTATCTTTGAACAATCACACTAATTAGATACTAGCAATTAGTGTTTGGAAAGGGGTTATCTGGGTTGGCTACCAGTTTATACCAGTCAGTGGGCAAGTTCTCTATCTCCTCTTGGCCTTGATATCTGCATCCATGACGTGTATAAGGATTAGAGAGAAGGTATCAATCAAGTTCTGAGAATGACGCCTCAGATACGGTGAGCACAACTGAAGTGTCCGCCATTGCTTACAGATTTATAGTGTAAATATGTAGTTGGTGGAAAAGCTCCTTAAAAAAGGAGAGACCGAACTTTTATAAACTTCTATAATTCCCTCATGCTAATAGCATTAATACAGTGCTTTTACTCTGAAGGTAAGGTTTCAGTGCCCACTCTGGCTGAGGAGATGGGTCAGTAGGTAAAGTGCTTACCGTTTGAACCTGAGGTCCAGAGTCTGAATCCCAAGCACCCACTTCAATGCTGGGTGAGTTGGGGTCAGCACTAGGGAGACACAGACAGGGTTAATAGTGAGACAGAGATGGCTGACCAGACTATCCAAATCAGTGAGTTCTGGGTTCAAGTTAGAGACCTGGTCTTATCAAATGAGGTGGAGAGAGATTGGGGAAGCCACCTGATGTCAACCCCTGGTCTCTGGCCTACACACACACACACACACACACACACACACACACACACACACACACACACACAAGAATTTTATCCATTCACTTAGGAATTAGCAAAAAAGAATACAGAGCTGGAATTAATTATTGAACAATGTGCTGTTGACGACTCCTTTTAGAAGACACTAGAGTGACAAATTGTCTTTCTTATTAAACCAGCCTCCCTTATCTCCTTCTTTGATCCATTGAAGTATCTGTCAAATTTACCCCATTAGTTCAGTTCAGAGGCTAATTGATTAATCTCATTGAGCTCATTATTGTTTTATGCCAGAGCTGCTGCAAATATTCATGGAACCCACCCCAATGACTGAGTCTCTTCTCTTCCCTTCTAGAAGAAGTTTAAGCACAGTGTCCTGTAGTCTCCAAATCTTGTGAAACTCCAAAGGCATCTTTAAATCATTGTGACAATTTTTATGCATGTCTGTAACACGTTTTGATCATCATGACCTTCCGTTATTTTCGGGGATTCTCCTCCCCACCTCCTCCCACTAAACTCTTTCTTCTTCCCTGACTAGTTCATCTTCCACTTTGATGTATGTTTTGATGATTCATTTCCTTGTGTGTTCATGGCCCACTGAGTTTAATTAGGGTTACTTGCACGAGTCCTGGTGGAGGATTATTTCCAGAGCAAGTGCAACTTATCAGTAGCTACACCACTGGAGAAGATGTGAACCATTCACTTCCCATAGTGCTTCAGAGAGGGATGGGGTCTCATGCCCTCCTCCATCATCTCCTCCATGACGGAGAGTTAATGGGCACAGTGCTATATGCTCTCATGCAGGCCATGATGGTGGCTTTGAGGTCATGAACGGGATGGCCACATCACGTCTATATGACAGTGTTGCACAGTACTCTTCCTCATCCCCTGGCTCTTACATTCTTTCTTTCCTTTTCTTACATTCTGTCTCCTCTTCTGCTATGCTCCCTGAGCCTTCGAAGGGGTGAAAGATGTCTCATTTAGTGCTGAGTACTCCACAGTCAATTTTTCTCACCTCTTTGATGACTTTTGAGTAGCCTCAGTTATCAACATCCTCTGCATAAAGAAGCTTCTCTAACCCAAGGTGAGAGTAGAATGAAATTATGGACATAAACATAACATCTTGGAGTTATCTTCATGTTGCTAGGACAAAACACCTGACCCAAAGCAGCTGACAGGAGGAAAGGGCTTGTTTTGCCATACAGTCTCCAGGGCAAGCTTCACCATGCCAGGGAAAGGATGGTAGAGCAGAGGCTGGGCTTCTCTCCTTGTCATAGCAGCTGGCAGGAAGCAGCAAGAGAGTTCATGTCTGAGTCATCAGCCTATGAATATTGGGGTCTGGTGGAGTGCCCTGAGGCAAGGAGACATATTGGAAGTTAGTTTACTGGGGATAGCAGCTTCGTCTTCTTTTCCTTTTACTTCCCTGCTGTTATGAGATGAGCAGCTTTCTCCATCACACAATCCCATGGTGATCTCCTGTATCAAAGGCCACATCATTGCAGACTGAAGACTGAAACTGTGAGTTTTCAATGGATTATCTGAGTTGTTTGTCATAGAAATGGTTGGGGAGACCTTCCTCTCATAGGCTGTGCTCATCTGAACTGTTCTGGGCCATGTTGTCTGGATGGTCTGGATGACCATCTGCTGGGACTTCTTTTTGATGGCCCTTGGGTTGGACACCCTCCTTTGGATTCCTCTTGCTTTTGACTGCAATAACATAGTCCTTTAAAGAAATGGGGGAAATGTCTAAATGTCTATTCTACTTTGTGTGTGTATGTGTGTGTGTGTGATGCCTTTGTGTGCATATGTGTGTATGACTGAGTGTGTGGGAGCACATGTGCTTTGGTGTGTGTGTATACGTGGAGGTCAGAGGCAAACCTCAGGTGTCGGTCCTTGTGATGGTTAGGTTTTGTTGTCAACTTGACCTTTTTAGTAATCTTGGATGGGTCTCTGAGGATCTGAGGATGTTCAAAGCAAGGCATCCCTCTCACTAGAGGGTGGGATGTCAGGAAGCTCAGGGAAGCTAGAAATGAACATCCCTTCCAGAGGCAATGCAAGAAGGAAATTCCAGAGCCTCAGGGAATAAGCAAGTCTGGGAAAGGGTTGCAAGATCCCACCTGAAGACTATATAAAGGGGGAGAAAATTTCTCTCTCGCCCCCCCTGCCTGTTTGCTGTTTTGGGTGCGTGCGTGCGTGCGTGCGTGCGTGCGTGTGTGTGTGTGATATTGGTAATGGTTTCTCTCTCTGCTTGGACCTGTGAAAGGGGGCCTGCCTCTTTCGCCATTATGGAACTTCCCCTGGATCTGTAGCTTCAATAAATCTTTTCTTCCCTTAACTGTGCCTAGTTTGGAGGTTCATCCCAGTGGTGTGTGGCTGACTATGACAGTCCTCACATCCCACGAGAGAGAGTCTCTCTTGTTCTTCAGAGTGTATGCCAGCCTAGGTAGCTCATGAACATCTAGGGATTCTCCTGTCCCTGCCTCCCAGCTCACTATTGGCATACTGAGATTACAGATGCATACTACTCTGTCTGGCTCTACCTGGGTTCTAGGATTTGAACTCAGGTCATGAGGCTTGAGCAGCAAATGTTTTACCTGTGAAGATGTCCACTGGCCTTCTGCCCTTTATTTTGATGATCAATTGAGCATGGAATGCTAGACTGAGAACAATTAAAAAACCTAATCACCTCCCATTTGATTTTGCCCTCCTGATTCCATGTGTCTTTCTAGCATGTTCTCTTTAAGGCTGAGTTCTGAGACTGCAAGATGGCACATTTTCTCACAGGGCTTCCATTCTTTGTGCCTGGTACTCAGTGTGCCTTTTTAATGTGGAGACCTGCAAACTTTAATTCTGGGAATTTTTTTCTATAATCTCTAATAATTTCTTCCCTTTTCCCTGGAATTTCAGAGTTGTTGGACTTTATGTTTTAGATAATTTTCCTTTTTATTATTATTTTCCATTTATGGATTTTTTTTGTTTTGTTAAGATATGCTCCATGTTAATGCTTTATTCTTCCATTAAAATTTATATTTTTTTAATTCCCCAAATATCTCTTTCATTCTTTGAAGCTTGTTTTGTATCTTCTTGTTCTTCTTTTGTGAATATATTGTTTTTTCCAGTAGCTCTATCTGAGGGTATTGATATAGCCAACCTCTACATATCTCAGTATCTGAGGCTATTCATATCTACCTAATCTCTATATATCTAAGTATTTGAGTATCCATATCGAAGTCCTCTGGAGAGTTCCCCACCAGTCTCCTCTAGTTCATCTTGCAATTTTCTTAAATACTTGTGATCCTTGGCTGGTCTTTTTAATGAATACTAGGGGGCTTTAGAACAATTTGCAAGCTCTAAGTATGTAGGCATGTGTGCTTCACAGTAAGTGCCAAACAAATTTTACCTATGAAGCCAATTAGGTCTTTTATTAAGGCATAAGGTCTCTATAGAAGCCTTCCATCTCCCGCTGGGCTTATTTGCTGGCTGCATCCACTTGGGATCAGTTGTGGGAAATGGTATGAGCATTCTTCTATCACTGGGTTGTGTTCTGTTAAGTCCCCAATTTCAGCCCTTTGCCTTGCTCACTGTTTTCTGTGTTCCACAGTGACAGTGAGGTAGGTGCCTCTTCCAGTGCATTCCTCTGGGCATGTTTCCTGGGAGCGTGTGCATCAGGGAGCTCAAAGGGTTTTCTTCAGCTGAGCTAGTTGCGAAGAAATCCCTGCTCAGCCTTTGGGTGTTTCCTGCTGTCAGGTTCTGGACCATGGACGGGTTCTATGGGGAAGTACTGGCTCTCAAAGCCTTTGTGAGAGTGAAAGTGACTTCCTTTGGTCTTTTTCTTGAAGGGGCCAATCAGGGAGTATTGTGATGCCTGTGACTTGGGAGTCATCATACGCCTGACCCCTGCTAAAATCAATGGCAACTGCAGGTCAAGACTAAGCAGGGGGCATCTTGTGTTACCATATGCACATTGGAGAGTGAACAGAGAACAAGTTGACATTGATGTGAAAGAGAATTTGCTTCCTCCATGATATTAGGGTGCATCTTATTGCAAAAATACTGAAGAGGCTTAGAAATAATTCTAATGCCTACACATTATGGGAGGAAAAGATGATGACACCGAAACAAATCAGAGACTAATTGAGAGGGGGAAGGGACATGGGGGTGGGTGGGGAGGGAATCATAATGGCTTATAATCTATGATTATGGAAGCTATCAATAAAAAGATAAAAAATTCTTATTTAACACCAGGTTAAGTGAGCCTTACTTTGTCACTGTGCCCTAGCTTGGATGGGGAGTGTGAAATTTCCTTTGCTGGCTGCTGAGGACTCACAACAGTGAGTGGAAGAAGAAACAATTATTCAATATATTTAAAAAGATTTAAATGTCTTAGATTAAATAATTTTTCTTATTGGCTGTATTTAGCAAAGAAATATGCACCTTCTGAATAACACAGGCCAAAAAGGCAGAGTGGTAGTATCTCAGAAATTAACATTAATTGTTCAATAAATATTCCTGAACAAAGATCTCCCAGGGATGGCATTTACTCATCTCTCCTTTTCATCGATTTTACTCAGAGGATGTCTTAGCTTCTTTATTGGATCCTAAATCTTATTTTTGACCTTAGAATCATGCCAGCACTTTTAAAAGGAAGTTCAATGGCACAGAAACACATAAATGTATTTATCAGGACTGGGGATGTCACTCAGTGGGTAGAGTCCCTGCCAGTGGACACTGGAGCATCAGGAGTTCAAAGTCACCCTCAGCTACATAGGGAAATTCAGGCTAGCTTGGGGCTCCATGAGACCCTCACTCCAAAAGAAAATGTGTGTTTTCATCATGGGAATGCCAGGAAAAATGAACTAATATATTAAGAATGAACAAGGATATTAGCAATTTAAAATGCTTCTGTTGCATAAGAATATAAGAATTTAAACACAAGGCTAAGTATTATACTCATGTTGGTCCAGTCATTGCCACAGTACTGCATCGCACAGTGATGCAGGATTTTGGGGTCTGGAGATGGATCACGCTGGAGATCTCAGAACCTTGTGGATCTTGGGCTTCTTATCTGAATTAACAAAGAGATAATAAAAAAAGGATCTTGAGAAGGGTAAGTTATGAATTATAAGGTTTATTTTACAGAAACTTAGGATCTGGGGAAAGGCTAGGTGAAGGAATCAAGCAAGAAAGGAATCTCCCTCCTTGCCTGGCTATAAAGGGGAAGATGGGAATGGAGAGACTCTCCAGGTAAGAGAACATACACGCATGCACAGGTGCACACACGCACGCACACATCACGCATGCAAGCACGCAATGCACACATACATACAGAAGGTAAAACACGAGAGCCCTGGCCAAAAGATTCCCTTCCCGGTCACTAGAAGGAAGCTAAGGGGACAGTAAAGGGCTTAGAACTTGAAGAGATAATACTTGCACCGAGGGAAGAAAGCCCCCCAAACAAGGCAAGATAGTGCTCAGACGAGAAGGTATCTCCTGCCCCCCTTCCCAGCTAAACTGGAAAAGGGGAGAACTTATCAAAGCAAGAAACAGGAGGGTCTGGTGCCAGAGAATGAATAGCCAAGTAAGAACACCTGTGCCAGGTCAGACATCCAATAAGGATGAGCCTTGCTATCAGACTCTGGTGTGCAAGGGTGAGACCTGATTGGTTCATGGACTCAAGGGCCTGTCTCAGCAGGGGCCAGCCTATCTAGATGAGCCGAGCTAAGGAAGAAGCAGGAAGGTGCTGCCAGGGAGGGTTGCTTGAAATCTTCTTGGATGAGACTGCATCAGGTGTGGGTTCTAGTCCTGCCAGGGCGGACAAGGTGGCATGCATGTTCTCCTTGGACCTTTGCCCCTGGTTGATTGCCTATAAAAAGCTTTCTTTCTCCTGTTTCTTCTTCAGTAGGAAATGAGAGTTAGTAGAAGCCAGGAAGCTAGCCATGGGCCATGATGGCAGGTGAGGGAGGGCTTCAGGGAAGAGGAATCGAGAACACATGTGATGTGAAAGTCGAGGGGTGAAAAATACTGAGGATTGAAAGGTTTAAGTGGGGACACGGTGGGATCTTGGAAGAGAGGAGTAGGGTTAACCAAAACTAAAGAGGTATGAAAAAGCCATATGGAAGACTGCTTTTTTTTGTTAGCTAATTAAAATATGCAATTAAAAGAAAGAGTTTGAGCAGAAGTAGCTTGCATGGGTGGAGAATGCTGCTTTCAGAAACCACAGGTTATAGGAAAATCCAGTCCCAGGGGTAGGATGTCTCCCAGTGAGTTGTTGGTCAGGGAAGCCCCGAGCCCTTTTGTCATGGTTTGATCCAGGTGTCCCCCACAAACAAATGAATGTGTTCTCTATGATCGATCCTCAGCTGATGGCAGTTTGGGAATTACAACCTCGCTAGAGCTGTGTTGTTGGGGGCAGGCTTTTGGGGTTATAAGCAAGTTTCCTCTTGCCAGTAGTTGGCACACCTTCCTGCCGCTGTTTCCAGTGCTATGGCGGAGGTGATGTCCACCCTCTGCTCATGCCATCGTTTTCCCTGCCAGGATGGAGTCTCCCCTCGACTCCAGAAGCCAAATAAACCCATTCCTCCACAAGCTGCTTTTGTTTGGGTTCTTTCTGCGCAGCAACTAGAAAGCTGACTGCAACACCTTCTCTCCAAAACAAGATAGGGATTGTCAATATTTTTGGTTGCCCACAGAGCTAGAAGGTGAGACCCTATTGCTGAAGACATCACTCGCTTTGGTTGCAGGACACTGAGAAATCAGTCTGTAACTGTTCCGAAATCTTCCTCCCTGGTGGCCAGCTGTCATGGTTCATAAAATCTGTCTATGACCAGAGGAATCCTAATGATATAATTTGTTTTCTAATTAATGTTCATGAAAGGCATAGATATGATCAAATGGGTGACAGAGCCTTTACTTGAGTGAGTCTGCCACCTTGTGGCTATTTGAAAAACCTGAGAGATAAAACTAACATGAGCTCCAGCACGTTAGAGAATTGTGTGTGTGTAAATTGATATTTATAACCATGTTATACTTTCATCTAGCTGTTAATCTCCTCTTTACCTTCCTGTGTCTGTCTTCATCCCTAATATTTCTTAATGGCGTGGGTGGAGTCTGTTCCTTTGAAGGCCAGGCTTCCCTTGCTAACCTCTGACTTCTTCAGGACTCGGGTCCTCTTTCTCCATGGCATCAAGTCAAAATGTCCTAATGGCTCTCATGGAGAGCCAACTTCATACCTTCATCTACAGTATCCCACACCATGTTCCTCCTCTGGAACTTCTTACCTCAGCCATTTACCATCCCCAGGCCCAGAGGGTCCCTGTGTCTTCGCCTCATCCTGCCTCCCAGTGCTGGGCACAGAGGAGCCCTGACCCTCCCTCCCTGCCTGCCTGCCATGTTCCCAGTGAGCCTTGGAGCTCGGAGAGATCCAGCACCTGCATCCTTCCCCCATCTTTTATAGGCTGCCTCTCCTCCATCAGAATCAGGCTGCAGACCTGTGAGGCCTTCTCTGAAGATTTGTCACAGAAAAGCCCTCCTTCCCAGCCATTCACTATCTGGAAGTGAGCTTGACTCCCACAAGAGCCTCAGCCTGGAGACTGTGGACCCCGGAACTGACAGCAGTTTCTGGCCTTCAGAAGGGGCTCCACACACAGGTTCAGTTTGTGCGTTCAAAACCAATATGGCAGTTGCCCTCATCCTCCCCAGCCTCCATCTGCAGCCCTTTGGGAAACAGAAGTGGAAAGTGAACTCAACCAAACAGCAAACCCTGGTTAGCACTCAGACGATTCTTGAAACTGAAAGACCTTATGGGGCTCACTGAGGCTGACCATCTTGTAGAGGCTTGGAGGAGACAGTATTGCCAAGAACTCTTTACTCACAGCAAGAATGCGACATCACTGACTGCCAGTGTGTCAGTGTGTGCCTGAATGTGAGACGCACAGGGCTGACAGTGTGGTTCCTCCCCGTTCTAAGCGATGACCTGTGATTTTAAAAGCCCCCCCCCACTCGGCAGGTGCACACCTATAGCCCAGCGCTCAGGAGGCTGAGGTAGGAGGACCACTGAGTTGGAGGCCAGCCTGGGATACTGTGAGACCCTGCCTCAAAATGAAAAAACACAAAAGGCTCTTAACATATTTCAACTGAGTACTCTCTCTTTGCTGTGAATAAATCCCAGAACGGAGACAGTTTAGAGGGGAGAAGAGGTGAATTAGAGCTTGTTTCAAGGGGAAGTTTCATGGCAGGGAAAACATGGCAGATAGCTGGGAACCTGCCTTACATTGGAAGGCAGGAAGAGGAGGGCAAACAGGAAGTGGGTCCAGGCTAAAAAAACCCTCAAGGACTCTCCCCCCATCCCCAGAGACCTACTTTCTCCTACAAGGTTCCACCTCCTGAAGGTTCCACTACCTTCCCAAACAGTGCCAGAGGCTGGGGACCAAGTGTTCCAATGCATGAGCCTATGGGAGACATTTTACATTCAAACCACAAGGACGTTGCTATTTCAATTGAATTTTAGAGTTGAACTTGGCTTACACCTTTGAATGCTTTTCAATATTTAATGATAGCATAAAAATTATACCCAGACTCAAAATTACAAACTGCCATCAGGAATTTATCTAAAGCAAACAGAAACAGATGGATATCTGTTTATTTAACCAGAATTCACCTGCGATCCTGCACCATGAGGGAAAGTCTTCTATTGCATAATATTTAAAAATTCCCTGCATGAAGTCTGGTATTTATTACACTTCATATTTTATTTCCCTTAAGCCATATTATCTTTATCTTCTGGTTGGTGGACTTTGCTTGCTTACTTTTTCCCCATTTTGCTCTTCCAGAAGAAGATAAATCCAGACTACACAGTCAGATAGTTTAAGTTATGCTTCAGTTAACTGAGATCATGTGAAATTCATGATTAAAATAAACCTCAGAAGGGACCATAAGCCCCTCTTAATGGAAATTGGGATTAAATTCCAATTTTCATCACCTTCTGTGTCAGGCAGTTGTTAAGTATTTTGAGTGGATGAAGACACAGCTGAGCGGGGTTGACTCCATATAGGAATATGTGAAGCTTATCTTAGTAAAAAGAAAATCACTCAAGAATATAAAGTGACATGAAACTCTATACACAGCATGTTAAAAACACTGAAAAACTTTTTCTCATTTATTTGTTGTTCCCAAATAATTTTCTAAGATAATGCATGTTCAACAAATTTGTGTTTTTTATGTGAAAGTTTCAAACTTACTTTATTATCATTTAGAAATAATTTTGAACCCCTTGACTCCAGGTAAGGCTACGTTGGAGAAGGGCACCCTGACCTCCCACCAGCCCTTGGACCCCTTGACCCTAGGCAAGGCCAGGTGAGGGAGCTGTGCCTTGGCTCCCCACTGGCCCGTGAGCCCCACTACCCAGCCCACTGACCCCGGGTTCCAAACAAGGTCCAGCCCCCAGCCTGCTATTGCTGCTGAAGATTTGAACACCCCCACACTGCCTGACACCAGAGGAACCAAGCTCTAGTCAAAACCTCACCAGTCCTCCCTGCAATGGTGCGAGGTCCCTGCCACTGCTGAGGGCTCAGGGAAAAGCAATCTCTCATCTGAACATGGGTAGATCACAACAAGAAGAACACACAGGC
>PVHP010046184.1:0-13388 GCA_004024765.1 Zapus hudsonius | reverse complement strand
CTCCTTTCTGTATGTTTTATGATTTGTTGGGTGATTTTATGCACTTCCCTGTAAACTCACAGACCACGCGGCGGCTGGTCGACCCTTACATCCCATTTTCCTTTTCCCAATTAATCAAGTTCAGAATAAATGTGTAATTAAGAATTATCCTGGTCCCTGTGTATAATTCTTTGTACATCGGAGGACACGAACTCGGAGGGGGGGGAGGATTCCAAAATGCTCTCTCTCTCTCTCTCCCCACGCGTTGCTTACAAATAATAATAATTAGCAACCCGTATCAGTATATTATAGAATGCCTCATAAAAAGGCTCCAAGTTCAAACAAAGGGTTCCAATTCAGAAAGGGAAGTGGAAAGGCTGAGGGATGACAAGAGGAAGTGCTTCCTTCCAAGAATACTCATTACTACAAACAAATTCCTCAAAAAACAAAGTTTCTTTTACTATTAAATCCTTATGCAAGTGACCTGAATATAAATTTCATTATCTCAAAACCGCCTTCCCATGAGGATCGTTAAATTTCAGAACTATAAGGAATATAACAATAAAAGTCAGGTTTTATAAAATAAAAGGAATTTCAATATTGTCCTTAATTTGTGTTCTTGGGGGACAAAACTAAAAGCATATGACTTACTAAGTAAACCATCTAACATATCTACATCCAAATCTGTGGACCTCTTTTGCTGCTGAGCTACTAACTGGCAGAAGTCCTGAGCAGCTCTCACAATATCTGCTTTTCCATCTTCTGGGGACAGCACCTTCACTGCCGAAGGGCAATGTAAAGCTGAAGAAAAAAAAAAAGACAAGATATTTATAAAAGTATACTCCTCCATATTTATTTCTAAATTAGTTTTATAAAACAGTAAGTTCAGATAGAAATAAATATATAATTCTTATGGTAAACACAAATCACTTACGCGCTTCAATTTCAGTATTAAATCCTATTTAGCCAGTTTTTTCATAAAAAAAACTCATGCACCCAAATCACATTTACATATACTTTTATAAACTACCTTCTCTGAATGCTCAGAAAAATTTTGCATTGTGTGTAAATCCTCTAGAAAACAGAAATCTTAATTTTTGGCTAGGTAACAATTTTTTAAATTCCCACCTATAATCATATAATAAACTAGTAGTGGCACAAAAACACAAGTAAAAAATAAAGACTAGAAAATAATGGACTATTTATGCACCATCTACAGTGCACACACCTTTCACATCTTGTCTCTCTCCATAGGAGCTGCTTTATGACCATTAGCATTTGAGATCACTGGAAACAAGATGGAATGTTTTACTATAGACATACATATCTTTCTAAACTGTGATAATTTCAATTATCTTCCCTTCTACCCCAAAGAAAAGCCAGTTTTACATGTACTTACACAGTCTTTTATTTTCTTGACCTATGAATGTTATTTGTTCTGTGGCTACTCTAATAAACAAGTTACAAAACCTGCCTTGTTAGATAAAATCTTTAACATGTGTTCTGTAATATGAATTATGTTACCTTTTTCTAAAAGTTATCTTTTAACAAGATGAAGAGAAGAAAATATCCTACCTAGTAATTAAAAATATTGACTAATATTGCAAAATGAATGAAGGAAAAATGACTATCAAAACTTGCCCTGAAATAAAGCATACCTCTTTACAGGTTACAGGTTTGGTTTTATACTCAGGCTTACCTTGATCGTCTTTGTCATGACTATTTGCAAACTCTGGTGAGTATTTGGAACAATCTAGGCCCAGAAGTTCCTGTTGTTGTTTCAAAATTTCATCCATCAATCTGGAATTGTTTCTTTTGAAAATACCTTAAAAATAAAAACAATCTTTGCAGAGATTAAAAGATACTTGTTGTGGATTACAATTCTAGATCCAAAACTGAACAAATTTTAAATAAAGCAGTAATAACTAATTCCAAGCTTGAATCTAAAAGAAAAACATAATAGCAAGGCTTGTCAGTACAAGAGGTTAAATCCAAAAAAGAGGACAAGGGCTAACTATTGGCAAGGTGAAGATGACAGAAACTTCAACCTAGGAAGGAATTTTAAGAGGTCACTGACTTGAAACATTTATTAAGAGATCAAAAAACTGAAATACAATATTTATTAAGTGGTTTGTTAAAGAATTTATTTGTTCCTAACTCACTGACTTCTAGCATATCTTCTCTGCAAATTAATTATTTATATTAAATGCTACTGCCTCAATTTGATTAGTATTTTAATCCAAAAAGCAGCTAATATGAATTACGTAGAAAGTAAAGAGTAAGGAAAATAAAGCATCTAAATTTAACATAAAATCGGGACTGGGGAGAAGGCTGCATCAGTACATACAGTACTTGATACCTGAGCACGAGGACCTGAGTTTGGGTCCCAAAACTTATGTAAAGACTAGGGGTATATACCTGTAATTCTAGTGCTGCTGGGGAGGCAGAGTAGGAGAATCCGTGAGGTCAGTCACTTAAGAACCATGTGCGTAAGAATTTTATCTGTGTGGCCACCCAGGCCTAGCATAGTGTCTGGAGCACAAAGTAAACACTCAACCAACACTTGCTGCAAGAGGAGACTGAGACTGGATACACACTCAATAGTCCTCTTTAAAAATGAGAGCTGTACACACTCAAAGGCAAGGGAGCACCGATGAACAAGAAGGCTAGGATGTGACTCCTCATCAAAGCCCACAATTCCAAAATGAAATTCTGAAAAATAAAAAATTTATCTTTGTGCAACACTCATATCCAGGCCAAGATTAAATAGGAAAAATGTATATAAGATGTTAAAGGGATGGTTAAAATCAGGAGCGCCATGCACTGTGCTCCTCAGGTTCCTACTTGTACAGTGATACTAGATGTGGAGGGTGGAATCATGAGTCTCAAATGAACTAGAAAAGTCACATGTATAACACAGAAAGTACATGCTACTGCAAAGAGCATATATATATATATATATATATATATATATATATGGCGCAAGCATATGAATGCTCCAATTGTTGCAGGGTGTAGTAGTACACACCTTTATTCTCAGCACTTAGGAGGCAGAGTTAGGAGAATTCCAGGCAACTCTGAGACTACATAGTGAATTTCAGGTTAGCCTGAGCTACAGAGAGACCCTATCTCAAAAACCAAAACCAAAGCAATAAAAAGATTTCCAATTGCCTACATAGAAACTGAAAAAAAAAGATTAAAACATACTTTAGTCTACACTGCACACAGATTCTCAAATTCACATGAATTTCAACAATGTTTTAATTCAAATCAAAGCAAAAATCTCCATAATTTGTTAAACAAAGACAAATGAGCTTATTAAAATAAAATGGGGCTACAAAGATGGCTCAGCAGTTAGGGCTCTTGCCTGCAAAGCCTAACAATCCATGTTTGATTCTCCAGTACCAGGTAAAGCATAAAGTGGCACATGCATCTGGAGTTCGTTTGTAGTGGCTCTGGTATGCACAATCTCATTCTCTCACTCTGGTTGCAAGTAAATAAATAAAAATATTTTAAAAGACAAATAAAAATAAAATGGCAAATAAATTTAATTCCTATGTAACCTAAGATTTATTCATTTAAAAAGTAAATCAGCAGTGTGAGGTCTACTCATATCACACACCCTATCCCCTGACACTTTTACTTAAAAGGTCTGTTTTAGTTCTCACAAATTCACTCCTTACCCTGCAGATTAAATTGGGAACTCTTAAGGAACTCATGCTATTCTCAAGGTAACAAGGCCTACTGCATGCTATGCTCTAATAGATATAGTCCAAGCTGGTATAGAACTCACAATCTTCCTGACTCTGCTTCCCAAAGTGCTTAGAATGATAGGTGTGTTGCAGATGAATTTTTTTAAAATTTTTTTTTATTTATTTGAGAGAATGAGAAAGAGTATGGGCAAACCAGGGCCTCTTGCCACAGATGGGGGGCAGATGCATGGGCCACTTTGAGCATTTGGCTTTTTATGTGGATATTGGGGCATCGAACCCAGGCCAGCACATTTAGCAAGCAAGCGCTTTCACCCGCTAAGCCATCTCCCCAGCCCTAGATGACATTCTTAATCACCAAGTCCTGAGCTCTTCTCAGTTGTCATTCCTCCCTTCACAACTCATCTGAAGTATTACCATTAACGAGTACCCTGCTTCCACTTAAGTCCTGTGGTCACTCAGACAGTCTCCTGCCCCCTCTCCTGCCTGGCACCTTGAACAGCCTCTTCCTGAATCCCACTGAATCATGTCCACTGTTCCAAACGGAGACTACCCCTCATCCCTCTCTTGTTGCCCATGCGCTTCTCCTGTTGAGTCTACTCATTCATAAGACTTCAAACCCACAAGAATAAAATGAGTATGACAAAAATTTGGGGGTGCATAGTTCAGAATGTACCAAGAAAATCAGTAATTAAGATAAATTACACGGCATCTTTTAAAAATCAGATTAATATAAAAGAAATCTTGGTGAATAAATCCTAAAAATTATAATTTAGTTCCTAATATTTCCAGTCCATTCCAATACCCACTTATACTTGGACATCTTATAAACATGTAAATGTGAATAAAGCTAAAACTTGGCAGCTAGCTCTCCAGACACTTACATTGGGGCTGGGGAGATGGCTCAGCAGTTAAGAGTGCTTGCTGCATTTATGTAAAAACTTGGCAGTACCACATGTCTATCATCCCAGCACTGGGGGAGGCAGAGATAGGAGGGTCACTGGGGCTCACGGGTCAGCCAGTCTAGCTGAAAGATAAGTTCAGGGAGAGACCCTATCTCAAGGAAATAAGGAAAAAGAGCAATAGAGGGCACCCAATGTCCTCCTCTGGCATCCGCGCGCACACACACAGCACTTTAAATGGGAAAACTAGGGCTGAGAAGATGGCTGGGGTTAAAGGTGCTCGCTTGCCAAGCCAGCTGGCCCAGGTAAGGGCAGAGGTAAAGTGCATGCACCTGGAGTTCATCTGCAACCACAGGAGGCTCTGGGACACCCATCCATATTCTCTCTACTCACAAATAAATTTTAAAATAAAAACTTAAGGGAGAACTATAAAAGTAAAATTAAGGACAAGATATGGAGGAAAAGAAGCAAAATGAGAACAAAAAGCATATTGTAAAGTGGTTGATATAAATTTAAAAAGACAATCATCATGCTTGTATTCTATTTCTAATAAAGGTGTTGCTACCTGCCCAGTCACCTAGGTATCATCTCGACTCTCCAGCATTATCAACCAGCATACCTATTTAAGCTCATGTACCACTCCAGAGATTTGTTTTCTGTACCCACATGATTGTTGTCAACTGCCACCTGTTTCAAGTCACTGCACCCTTCTTTAGGATCCTACAATTACCTTCCAGTGGTTCTTCCTACCCTTCTAACATGTGCCACTACCAAATGACTTATCAAATTACTCAGCTTTGGTACATCCTGAATAATGGCATATGCCAACTTCAATATCTTGAATGACTCCTGAAATGCCCAATGTATTAATAATAAACTGCTCAGCTCAACAACATAAACATTGCAGCCTGCTTTCACAGTTGATGGGTAAAAGTATTTCATGTTTATGAAATAAGTGAATATTTCTTTATAGTGCTCTATTGTCAGAAAATTAGAATTGCCTCAAGCTTCTCAATAACAAATACAGTCACTCCAACTGATATCCTTCATGTGACCTTGCCAGGTCCATACTTGTGAAATTCTAATTCTTCACACAGCAGCAGAGATAGCATTTACCCTCGAGAGGATTTCTTTGCCCAGTGCTCTGTCACATGGGTCCCATTCTTTCTGATTCATTCGCGCTTCTCCTATGTACACACATTTTGTTCAAATTCCTTAATAATCTACTCCTTGCACTAGCAATAACTTCACCATTACACCACCTCTAAAATGTATGACCTGTAAACTTGTATCTTAATTCACTTCCTTCCCCTCAGCTTCCTTCCTCAGAACAGGAGTTCAATGTTTATTTAATACTCAATTATCAGTGTACAGAGTGTCAGCTGACAAAACCTAAAAAGACATGTCACTGAAGTTTTTTTTTTTTTAGTTTCCAGGAACCTCTCATCATAAAAGCAACACTTCTTGATTACACATAGAAATTCTGATAACAAAAAATATTAACAGAATTACAAAGTATCCTTTATTTTAAAAATCTTTCATAGTTATTAGGTTTTTAAGAGTCTGTAGATTTATATTTTGGACAATTTTGGGCACCCTTGGTGCCTCTAAATATATGTACCTTTAAGCCAATAAAAACATTAAAATAAAAATAAAAAAATTTTCAGAAAGTTAAATGGGACCTTGATTTTGGCTGACTTGAATAAAGAAATGAAATAGTCTAGTTTCTATTAAGTGCTAAGCCATGAAAAAGATTATGAGCAGGATTACTGCACATCCTGACCCTTCCCCCATTTACAAAGTACATTATACACTATAGTACTTATCTTAGCAATACACAATACTACTGGCACAACTGTCTTCATCACAGGCAAAGAAACACGAGGCTGGCTCTAAATGAAACAGGAAATTTCTCTAGTAGGAACACAGTACATGTAGAATATTTTTTCTTTTTTTGGTTTGGTTTTTCAAAGGATTTTTTTTCTTATAATAGTTATGACAGTTTGAATCAGATGTTCCTCAGAACTTGTGTGTTTTGGTTGCCTGGTCCAGAGCTGGTAACAATTTGGGAGGTGGAGCCTTGCTGGAGGTGGTGCATTTTTCAGGGCAATCTTGGGGGTGTTATATGCAGGTCCCTTTTGCCACGGGTCAGCTCAAAATTTTGATGCTGTTTATCACCTGCTGTGTTCTCATGTCTGCCTTAATTTCCCCTGCCATCATGAACCTTCCCCATGAGACTATAAATCAAAATAAAGTCTTCCCTCCTATCAGCAACTTTCGGTTGGGTGTTTTATCCCACAATGAAAAGATAACAAAAGAAAATTGGTAGTAGAGGAGTGGGGTCATTACTGCTACAGACCTGATCATGTGGCTTTTGATATTTTGGAACTATTTGCAAGAGTGATACGAGTTACTGATAATTAATATTCATAAGCAACAGGGGGGGGAGAGTGTGTGTGTTTTGGAATCCTCCCTTCCCCCTCCTCCTACTCCGAGTTCGTGTCCTCTAATGCCAAAGAATTGTACACAGGGACAGAATTAAGTTATATTACACATTTATTCTAATTTAGTAAATTAGAAAAAGGGGAGTTGGATATGGAAGTCTCCCAGTCACCACGTGGGAAGTTACAGAGTTCTCCAGCCACCAGTGTGGGGAGCACACGTGTCAGAGTGTAACAGAACTTATATAATTTAGCTAAATAAGCAGTCCAAGAAAAGATAACAGAAAGCTCCCATTATGAGGAGAGGTTCATGAGGGAAAAAGTCTGGACCCTGCCCCCCCCCAGCCATTAGCTGGGGTGGGGGAAGGCCTTACCTTCTTAAGGCCTGGAAATTCAGAGATCCTTCTACAGCCTGGCCATGTGGGGAAGCTAGTTTTAAGTCCTCCCCAGGTGAGTCAGAGAGACAGCTGATTGGTTCATATCTGACCAATCAGTTTTAGCACCTAGGTTGTAGCTCTAACTAGACACCTCCCATTCAGGGGGAGGGGCAGGAAGGGGAGGGGTGGTCCCTGCAGACACCTGACCGTAACAAGAGGAATAAGGGAAGAATTTGAAACTTGGGACTAAGATATACCTTGCAGTGCTTTTAAGTAAACATTGGTGGACAGTTCTGGTGAGAGTTGAAAGACCTAAATGCAGAAACACAGAAGCCTGGCTTACGGGGAGAGAGAAGAGCTTTGCCAGGACTGGAATAGATGCAGGTTTTGTGAGAGGCTAGCTACATTTTGCTTCTGTCCCCAAAACTTGATAAGGTTGAGTTTAGAAGAATTGGACTAGTATGAACAAAGGATATAGCATAGAAAGAAATGACAAGCTTCAGGCTGCAACTGTTTGTGAGATTCCCATCACTGAGAGTAAACTAACTACTACACTGGGACATTAGGAAGAATGCTGACTCTTTAAAGTAGGGAAGGAGCCTGAAGAAGAATGCTGTCAGGGTTACCCTGCTCTACAAACTGGCACCTGGTATTTTGGAAGTATAACAAATGAAAAAAAAAAAAAAAGAGGTCATTTAATTTGCAACATGGTTTGTGGAGATGGCCCCTGAGCAATGTGAGGCAGGGTTGTTGAAGTCCCTGTGTGGAGGCCCTAGAAGACCATGACATGAACCATGGATTGCAGTGTTTTTGGAGTATTCTGGCGATGCCAGGACTATAGATCAGCTGCCAAGAAGAGCTTCTGGCTGGGTGTGGTAATTTAGATGCCATGTCTCCACAGCCTCAGGTATTTGTGATTAAGTGTCCTACTTAGTACCCACCTTACAGAAATTTCAGAAGGTAGAGCCCTGCTGGAGGAAGTGTGTCACCAACAGACTTAAGGGTGAAGTCCAGCCCAGTGTGTTCAGTGCCAACTTGAACTCTGGCCTAAAATCTAGGTCTGTAATTACTACTCATTTAGTATTTTCAACTCTGATAAATGACCAATGCTAAATCTAGTATTTTGAATTTCCTTCTAAAAGGTTGAATTCAAATAAGCTCAACATTTTTAAGATTATTATCCTTTGAAAAGTAATAACTATAAGCACATTCTTTAAAAAGGCTTTTTCTGTAGCTCTTTTTTGAGGAATTTTTACAGGACAAAGAGAAAAGGTTTTTTTAACTTATTTATTTATTTATTTATTTGCAAGCAGAGAAAAGACTGAAAATGGGCACACCAGGGTCTCTAGCCACTGCAAACAAGCTTCCCAGTGTACGTCCATACACACACTACAGTAGATGATTATGCAATCTCTGTAACCTGCTCTTCATCACTGACACATGTAGCATATCCTTTCTTTCTGACAATCTCATGGATAAGTTAAAATCTTGTAGTATTTAACAAAAAAAGTCTCTGCTGATTTTGTTCAATTCTTAAAATATAGAAACCAATATTATCAGGACTGGTGATATATAGCTCGGTGGTAGAGCACTCACTTCTACCATGCTCCAGGCCCTGGGTTTGATCCCCAGCACCACAAAAACCAACCAGCCAATCAACCAATCCCTATTTCCCTAGCTGATACTATTATTATACTCCATTGTAGATCCTCTCAACATTCAGAGTTCATTTTATTTGAGGAAAATAAAAATATGAGTATGGGCATTTTTAAAAGTTGGAAGAGGTATGATGTGAGAACAAAGATTTTGAAAAGGACGTAACATGGAGGGGCCCATGAGTTTTGGTAATGAATTCAGAAAGCATTCTAAGCACAGTAGAAAGCTATCAGAAAATTTTATTCAGAGTCTGAATTATGTTATTAAAGAAAAAAAGAAAAAGAAAAGATCACAGCCAGACATGGTTGTGCAAATGTATAATCCCAGGGCAAGCAGAAAGGATCTTAAATTCAAGGCCATCCTGTGATACTATCTTAAGGAGAGAAAGAGAGAGAAAGAGAGAGATTGATTGATTTAGCAGAACCTGAGATTCAATCCCTAGCACAGCCTCACAGACAAAATAAACAGAATGAATGTTTGCTGGTGAGTAAAGAATGGATTATACGGGAGCCAGAATAGAAATAAATCCCAACTAAAGGGATGCTTAGTATCAGAAAGATGGGGTAACTGAAACTTAGGTAAGTATAATTGATACAAACAAGTGGAAAATTTCAGACATATTCTAAAAGTAAAGCCAATTAGACTCACATATATCTAAAAAGCAGCCATTTTTTTAAGATGGAGAAAATGTGAGGGAGCAGATTTGGAGGTAAAATTCAAGAGTACTGTTTTGTACATGTTATGTATTTGAGGTAACAAAATCTGAAACTATGGAAGATAGGACAAGATATGCAAAAGTGCATGTCCAGCACACAGATACCAGAAACAGAAAGTATCTCAATAGAATTTTCAAACTACCTGTCAGATTATATACTACTTTCAGGTTCCAATTAAGAGGCTTAAATCAAGAATGACTGTGGAATCATTTATCTCGATTATTTAGCCTGTCCTTACACTCAAACATATACACAAAACCATGTCATGCATACCCTTTTCAAATTAATAACCAAATAACAATGAGTTTGACTTAAATAAGTATGCAATCAACAAATCTTATCTCTGCTTTTTAAAGGTTGACTCTTTTAAGTTAAGTGAAATATATAATCAATCTTAACTTTAAAAATACACATTTAATAAATCCCCTTTTAAATCTTAAATTAGAAGGTTTATATTGCTCATCCTTTCTATAGAAACAGGCCTTCTAAATTCTAGTAAGAAGGATTTCCAAGTACAGAGGAAGGAAAAAAAATAAGCATTGAGACAGTTTTTCCTGGTTATTAAAATACATCCCAGCATCAAAGCCATATGTTAATTTATACGCAATGCCCCCAAACTGGCCAACTTCTTTTCTTTCCAACTAGAGATCTAAGTGAATTAATGATTACCCTCATTTAGCTTCTCTACCAACCCAATCCAACTCATTAAAGGGGAATATCGACGAAACATATACTTACAGTATAATTATTTTAAATGAAAAAAATCTATCAAATTTTATATGACTAATGAAGTCATAACAAATTTTGTAAGTCATTAAACTATTTTATATATTTCCAGAGGACCTCAGGGTACCTAACAGCAATTTAATCAGAATATTTGCATGCTGTACTCAGGGAAAGTATGTGTAACGGTGGCACAGCACAATGAGATGAGTGAGTGCTGGGTATTAAGTCCTAGCCCTTCAACACAAAGAGATATTATAAAATAAACAATCCACATGGACTTTCTCAACTTGGGCTTGCACACCTATTTATGTAGTTTGTATGTTTGATCAATGCCAGGGTTCAAACAGAAGGATTCACACACAGACAAGCACCTCCTTGAACAACATCTCCACTTCAGGCTGCTCTTTTAAAAAATAAAAATACCAGACTGAGGAGAGGGCTTAGGAGATAAAAGCACTTGCCACTTAAGCATAAGGGGCTGGGAGGACCTAAAACTACCCAAGTTCAACTCCCCAAGACCCACATAAAAAGCTGGGTACGCACAGTCTGGGGTCACAGGACACTGAGAAATCAAGCTGGAACTGAGACAGTAGCTAGCTCCCTGCTGAGCAGTTGTCATAGTACTGGAAAGCACTATGAGATGAGGGCTTCTGGTAGATAAAAGATACCAACATCGTGAACAAGCAGTGGATCTTACAAGCTACAAAATCAACCAGTCAGGAGCTGGAGAGATGAATCAGCCTTTAAGGTGTTCTCACCAAACCTAACGACCTGAGTTTGATTCTCCAGTACCCACATAAAGCCAGATGCACAAAGTAGTGCATGCATCTGGAATTTGTTTCCAGTGGCTAGAGGCCCTGGCGCACCCATTCTTGGTCTTCCTATCTCTCTTTGCTTTAATTATTTTTTTAAAAAAATCAACCAGTCAGGCAAGAGGTACACCAGTACAATAGTGGCACATAAGTTATAGAGGTAATCAAGTTATCTCTGATTGGATATGTGGCCTGCTCAGTGTGAGGAAATTCACACCTGTACTGTACTGAGAGCCAAGTTAGAAGCTTGGAAGTTCATAGACCCTAAAGACATGCTTCTACTGTCCTTTGGCTAAATAGAGAGGATGTGCCCATCACAAAGCCTTCTAAGTGCAGATGTTTGTTCCCTTTGATCAATGCTGCTCATTCTTAGATAGAAAAACCTGCTTTTTATAGATGGCAGCAAAGACATTAAGGAGACTCAAAATTCATCAAAGCAGAAAACCAGAGGCTACTGAGAGCTCAACTCTAAAGGAAACTTCTAACATACCCTCTAACACTCAGGGAACACTGCAGACTAGAGGGCAGGAAGAATGTAAGAGCCACACTGGTGAGGTAGGCATACTGTGAAGCCTTGTGTCCCCCACCCACCCACCGAGATTGACTGGTACATTCATGACCCCATAGTGATAACTGAGATCCTACTGCAGAGGGCCCTCAGTAGAATGCAGGAACAAGAGACAAAAAAAGAGAATAGCCCAATGGGAATATGACATATTTGCAGTATGTTCCTATATTAAAATTTCCAAAAAAAATTTTTTAAGCTGGGTGTGACGTGTGTGTGACAATACACATCTATAACCCCAGTCCGCAGGAGGTGAAGACCAGAGAACCACTGGGACTTGCTGAAAGAAAACAGCAGAGTTGAGTTGAGAAAGTGACCCTCAAAGTCTGCAGATGAGCTATAAGAAAAAGGCACCCAATTTTCCTCTGGCCTCTGCACACATGCACATGACACACCTTCCTTTACAAATACACATATGCATACATCATACCACACATACGGTATACACATATACACAGAGACACATAAGAGAAAGTATCTTCATAAACTCTGCTCTTCTGACAAAGAAATTGCCAACTACAGAGTAAGTGCTCTATAAAACTAAACTGAAGCTGAGCATGGTGGTGTACATCTTTGATCTCAGCACTCCAGATGCTGAGGTAGGAGGATCTCTGGGAGTTGGAGGCCAGTCTAGGGCTGCAAAGTGAGTTCCCAGGCAGCCTGAGCTAAGGCTCTACTCTGACTTGGAAAAAAAAAAAAAAAACTAAACTGAGCCGATTAAACAAGGGTTGTAGAATTCAGAGAATATTCACATCCATGATATAAGGAAAACTATTTACCCATAATTTCTTTTAAAAATAAGTTCCACTACCTATAGATAAGTACCACTTTATCAGGACTTCAAGATGAGCCAATATAATCGATACAGAAAGTATACTATTCATTATATTCTCTTAACACTGGAATAATATAAAGGTTATAAATATAAAAGAATCTGAATAAAATCTCATTCAAGGGCTGGAGAGATGGCTCAGCAGTTAAGGCACTTGCCTCCAGTGCCTAAGGCCCTGGGTTCAATTCCCCAGGACCCACATAAGCCAGATCCACAAGGTGGTGGCCCTGGCGTATTCTCAGTCTCTCTCGTCTCTCTCTCTGTGTCTGTATCTCTCTCCTTGAAAATGAATAAATAAAATATTTTTTTAAAAAATCTCATTCAAATTATAGTCTTGCTCCTTACTGGATATGGGTCTTGGCTTTTTAATTTTCAGCATCATCTGTCAAACTGCTAGATTTACTATAACATTTCTGCACAACACGCACTACATAATAAGAACACAACAAAGGATATTATTACAATCAAGAGTTCATATAGAAAACGGTTATCCTGGTTAAGGACCACATATGAGGGAGAATATGTGGCGTTCTATTCTCTGTTCTTTTGAGTGATCGCTTAGTAAGATCTGCTCAAAGTCAGACCATTTTTTCCTAAATTTCGATATTTCATTTTTCCTTTCAGCTGAGTAAAATTCCATCGTGTAAATATACCACAGTTTCTCTGTCCATT
>PVHP010046183.1:0-13415 GCA_004024765.1 Zapus hudsonius | reverse complement strand
CTCTCCTTCCTCTCTTTCTTTCAAGGTAGCGTCTCACTCCAGCCCAGACTGACCTGGAACTCACTCTGTAGCTCCAGGCTGGCCTTGAACTCATGGCAATCCTCCCACCTGAGCCTCCTGAGTGCTGGGACTAAAGGTGCATGCCACCATGCCCAGCCAGATAGTGAGGTTTCTTTTCCTTTCATTTACTTTTTGCTACCTGGAATCCAAACTCTAATTTTGGGATTCATACCAAAGTTTCTCAGGTGGAAGTAGAGCAAGCCTGGGGGTAGCATTTAATGGAGTTGCTATAGGATACTGTTTCATTCGATGTCCTCTCAAAATATGGAATCTATAGGTCACTACTGTGGAGCACTGCAATCCCAGCTAGTCTACTTTCTATTTTCCCAATGTGTTTAACAGCCAAACCCTTTCTTGTGTTGATTTAACATTTTTTTCTGCCATCTCTTCTGCACTGAGCATTCAGGGATTATGAAGAGAGAACTGGTTGCTGCCCTCTGGGTACTTAATGAATGTTGCTGTTACTCATTTCTCCACTAGAGTAAAAGTCTTTTGAGGCAAAGGGACTGGTCTTCTCTGTTCAATTCCCTGTGTCCTCTAGAAAGCCCAGAACACAGTAGGCACTTAGAAAACATTAATAAATGATCAAAAGAGTGGGTGAATCACATCTTTCTGTTATTGTGGCAAAATAATCGAGATGATCAACTTTATTCTGGCTCACACTTTTGGAGGTTTCAGTCCATGTCACCTGGTCTGTTCCTGTGGGCAGTAGAGAATTGTGCTCACCTCAGGATATCTGGGAAATAAAATGAGAAAAGGAAGGGGATGAATTTATAGAACCCCTGCAGAGTCATGTCTCCAGTGACCTCACTTCACCCACTAGGCCCACCTTCCTATTAAAGGTTTCCCCACTCAGGCTGGTTTTTCAGACTTTAACACATGTATTTTTGGAGAACTTACACAAAGCATAGTAAGGAGAGAAGACATGTCCAGACATTCATGCAGAAGTGAAAAGGCAAGGAAGTAATGGAGGCTGTGATGACTTACAAAAGCTACAAGACTTGACAAAGAAGGTATTTTTTTCATCTGGGATGAGACAGGAAGTTGGCCTGGATGATGGGTGAGTCCTAATAGGTGGAGAGTGGAGGTTGAACATTTTAGGGGTGAATCCCATAAGAGATTCTAACAGGCTTCTGGTTTTGTCTGGAGAATTGAGGTGGGCCGGGGAGTAGTCTGAGAGCGGAGAGGGGAAGCCGGTTGGAGGCAGGTCACGGGGTCCTGGATGGGCTTGATTTGCTTGTAATGAGGACATTAAGGATTTTTGAATGGGTTGGGAGGATTGTTCAGGGGATAAAACACTTGCCACACCAACTCCTGAATAGGAACCCAAGCCCCCACATAAAAAGTTGGATGCTGTAATTTGGAATCCCGGCCATGCCCGTGAGCAAGAAGCGGGGCAGAGACAGGAGATTCAGCCCACAGCTCTGGGGCCAGCTAAATTGAGAAAAAAGTACTGGACTTTAGACTCTGCCTCAAAGAACGTGGGCTGATGTCTAGATGTTATCCTTTGACCTCCACACTTGTGCCTACACTCACACACATACACACAAAATCCTCCCCCTCTTTTTCAGGGTAGGGTTTAATTCTGGCTGAGGCTGACCTAGAATTCATTATGTAGTCCCAGACTGGCCTTGATCTCACAGCGGTCCTCCTACCTCTGACTCCCAAGTGCTGGGATTAAAGGCACGCGCCACCGCACCGAGCCAAAAAATAACCATATTTTGAATGCTAGGAACTTGATCATTCCCATGCAATATTGAGCTGGTGGCTTGGGAAGATCAGCTGGAATGTGGCTCTTGTCATGATGTAAGCGCAAAGTGTTAGGTCTTTGACCCAGAGCACAGGAAGGATGGAAGGAGTCAGGTGCAATTGTTCCATTTGGCCCATGCAGTTTTCAGGATGTTACAGAAGCCATAGGAAGGAGGATAATCCTTGGGCAAGGTAGGAAGAAAAGACCTTCAGAGTAATTCTGAAAGGAAAATCCAGTTTTCTCTGAAGAATTGTGTTCTCTCTGCAGAGTTCAATGTGATTTTGTTTCCGTTCCGAGGGCCCAGTGTCTTCACTACTGATGGCCAGCTCAGCGTGGAAATAGAGGATCAGACTGTTTGTAGAGGCAGGGGTGCTGGCCCACACCTGCAGTCCCAGCACTTTGGGAGGTAGAAGCAGGAAGATTAGGAGTTCAGGCTCATTTTCAGCTCAGTGACATATAGTGAGTTTGAGGCCAGCCTGAACTACATGAAACCCTGCTTCAAGTAACCAAAAAGAGAGAGAGAGAGAAAAAAAAAAAGGTTTTCCAGAGGAGGGTGTTGCCAGATGAACAGAAGGAAACTCTGGCGCTCATGGCTGTCCACACCATCCCTGCGTGCTGTGCACACAGGGGTGGGACATGGTCCTAAAGAGACATACAAAGCAGCCAGAGAGCCATGGTAGGAATGTGTTCCTGCAGTGCTCATGTGTTGGAAACATAACTGTTGAGGGCGTTTGGAGGTGTGTTAGACGAGGTCATGAGGGTGGGTACTGTGATGACATCAGTGGCCTTATTCAAGGAGGATGGGAGACCTGAGCTAGCACGCCGGTTCCTGCTCCCTGAGTGACAACCTCCCCCCTGTTTGGAAGCCCTCCTTAGATGCTAGCTCTGTGTTTAGGGGCTTCTCAGCCTTCCAGAGCTGTGAGTTTAGAAATCTATTATTTTTTAATCAATCAATCAATTAACTTATTTGCAAGCAGAGAGAGGTAGAAGAGATAAAGACAGAGAGAATGGGCACACCAGGGCCTCCAGCCACTGCAAACGAACTCCAGATGTATGCACCACTTTATGCATCTGGCCTTAGGTGGGTACCAGGGGATTGAACCTGGGTGGTTGTTAGGTTTTGCAGGCAAGCACCCTAACTGCTGAGCCATCTCTCCAGTCCACAGAAATCTGTTCTTTAGAAATCACCCATTTTCTGGTATTCAGTTATAACAGTAGAAAGTAGGCTATGACTCAGGCCTCTGTAATTCTGTTTCCTTCCTCAGAGAAAGCTCCCTGGCATAGGAAATCCTTCTCTAAGGCACATTTGCCTCCCCACAGCTCCACGCCCTATTCTTCCCCACTGGGGATATTCTTTTCTCCTTGGGATACTCCACTCTTGTTAGTTTCCCCAAATATATAGCCCAAGGAAGTATGGCAGCTTGTAAGCCCACACTAAGGGAATGTTTGTGCAGGCTTTGTGTTTTTATATATTTCCCAGCAATGGGCCTGAAAGAAGAAAGACTTGCCAACTGCTATTGAATGCAGTATTCTCGTGTGCACAGAAAGGGCCAGTTTCCAGCCAAACCTGCATGTAGCTTGGCTGGGCGTGGACAGGAGCAGTCAGGGCAGGAGCCCCAGACATCTGTCTGAGCCTCTGTGTGGCCCAAGGATCTCCCTGTTAGTAACTGCAATAGAAAGCCTCTCCCTGTGGGATATGCCAGGGAAGCACCATCCAGAGAGCTGGAGTCATCTCCATCGCCACCACAATTGTCTAGCTTCCTGCCCTTTTAACAGACTCCATATGGTCCAAGTTTGGAGTTAAGCTTTGAAAACTCAAGGCAGCTGCGGGGTGTGGACATGGCAGTCTAGGGGAGCTCAGGAGCCTTCAGATCCAGTATCATCCTTGTTTAGTCTTCTGGCTGGGGCTCTTCCTTGCCCAGGTGACCTGCTCCAGGACTCTCCCTGGACAGAGCCTCCCAATAAGATGGGAATGCATGCTGTTTATCATGTTCCTTTAAAAATTACTTATTTGTGAGTGTATACATGTGTGCATGCCACAGCCCATGCGTGGAGGTGCCTGTGTTCTTCTTCTACCTTCTTTGAGACACTGTCTGTTGCCGCTGCAAATGAATGCCAGCTGGCCTGTGAGCTTTGGATTCTCCTGGCACCACTTGCATTATTGTAGGCATGCTGGGATCACAGGTGCATGCGCCACTTTGTGTCCAGCTTTACGTGGGTGCTGGGGAATTGAACTCGGCTCAAGCAGGCTTTGCAGGCAAGAGCCTTTAAGCACTGAGCCATCTCCTCAGCCCCTCATATTCTTTTTCTAATGCTTTATAAAGAAATTATTTATTTCTTTATTTGCAAGCAGAGACAGGGAGAGAGAGACAGAGACAGAGACACAGAAAGAATGGGCATGTCAGGGCCTCCAGCCACTGCAAATGAATTCCAGATGCATGTGTCACTTTGTGCATCTGGCTTTATGTGAGTACTGGGGAATCGAACCTGGGTTCAGGCAAGCACCTTAACAGCTGAGCCATCATCCCAGCCGCTCATATTGAACAGCTATGTCCCCCTCTTCCATCCTCACAAAAGCAGCCATATTCAAGTGTGTGGCCTACATTCAGAGGTAGACACAAACACAGTTTCCCCACTTCTCCTCCTGGGATGCAGCATTGCCCCAAATCCTATGGTGTGCTCAAGTTTACATCTCTTCCCCAGGTTGCTGCAGAGTGGCGCTGTCCTGACAGGGCGCTGTGGTGGTGGGATGGGTCTGTTACATGCCCCCACTTCTTTACCCAGCAACTATTCATCACAGTGCAGTGCTATCCACTTAATGAGTTCTTAATACCCATGAATTGAATAAAATTGTTTTGCAGCTGGCATCTTCCATGACTATAATTACCAAAGGATCCTGTCGCTGCTTGTGGGTGTCCTCCCTGGAGCTACCACTGAATGAGAAGTCGACCCAGTTCTTTAAAGCTCAAGTTAATAACTAGCTGCAACCCATTTTGAGGTCTATTGACTGATATCCTTTAAATCAGCATAACTTTCGATGGACTAAAACAATGAAACTCTAATGTAGTCGGGGCAATATTTTTTTTTCTCGGATTAACCTCACTCATTTTTGGTTCTGAACAGCTTAGGTCAATGTCAGTATTTTTGAAATGTGTGTTGTTTTGCATGTGTATGCGTGATGTGGGTTGCAGTGTGGATGGATGCTTATGTGGCCCTGAGTGGCAACTTTCGTTTAAAAAATAATTTTATTTATTTATTTGCAAGCAGAGAGAGACAGAGAGAATGGGCAAGCCAGGGCCTCCAGCCACTGCAAATGAACTCCAGATGCATGTGCCACTTGGTGCATCTGGCTTTACATAGGTACTGGGGCATCAAACTTGGGTCATTAGGCTGTGTAGGCAAGCTCCTTAACCACTGAGCCATCTCTCCAGCCCTCCTCCTTCCCCATTTTTTTTTTTAGGTAAATTCTTGTTTTATCCCAGGCTGACCTGGATTTCATTATGTAATCTTAGGCTGGTCTTGAACTCATAGCAGTCTCCTACCTCTGCCTCCAGAGTGCTGGGATTAAAGGTGTACACCACAACACCTGGTCCCTAAATGGCACCTTTTGATCTGTCCCCAGGGAGATAATGAGACCTTTGATGCCTGCTCTTTTTGTCTGATGGTCTGAGGCCAGGAGTTCCTCAAGGAATGATGGTCTTAGTCATTGTACTGATTATGTGGATTTTTCTAGAATTTCCTCATAGGTGTTTTTCCTGTACATACTGTTATAACTTGAAAGTGAAATGTCCCCCACAGGCTCATGTTAACACTTGATCCACAGACAAGGCCACTGTTCTGGAAGGTTAGGTGGGGCCTACCTGCAGGAAGTGGGTCACTGGAGGGAAGGCCTTATGGGGTATAGTCTGGCTGTAGTTTCAGTCCAACCTCTGTTTCCTGATCCACTGCAATGTAAGTAAGCAACCTCATTCTCTCTGGCCGTGAGTGACCTTGCCTTCCCTGCTGTGATGGATTGTACCCTCATAAACTGTGAGCCAGCATACATCCTTTCTCCCTGAAGTTGTTTCTGTTGAGTGTTCTGCGACAGTGATGAGAAAAGCAAGGAATATAATGGCCCTCCACACGATGCTTTTCATCTTCAACAGGACCACCAGCTGAGATGTCGTTGTTGGGAAGATCACTTTCATGCCACAGATGGACATGAAGCTGGGCCCTAGACATCTATGCGTATAATCTGGTGAACATTTGATACACCAGGAGGCCAGATGTTCTTGGTCAGCTCTGCTCCGTGCACACCTCAGTGTCTCCCACACTTGGTCAGATCCTCCCAGACTCATGTGTGTGGTGTCTGGTTCATGGTGCCCCCAAAAGACAGGTCTCTTCCCAATGGATTCATGGATTCTACAACAGGTCTAAGCTCCTTCTCTCTCTCTCTCTCTCTTTCTCTCTCTCTCTCTCTCTCTCTCCTTCCCTCCATTTCTCCCTCTTTCCCTCCCACTGAACCCAAGGCTCTGCACATGGCTGACAGCTATTCTAAAAGCTTCACTCTAGCCCCTATAGCCTGCTGACAGCTTTCCAAAACCTGAGCCTGAGCTAGAAGACTTCCTGTGTGCAGCAGGGGCTTGCCTTGCCATTGCCCATGGGTCATGTGGCAGCTAATGTCTCAAGATAAGGAGTGAGAACGCTCACCGTGGTTGGCTCTAAACTTCTGTGCAGAGGCAAGGAGTTTAAAAGAACAGAAGAGTTCACAAAGCCGTCTGCATTCATATCAGTGCTTATCTGTTGTTTAATTCTAAGCTAAGCAGGATATGATTTTGCTGCCTGGTGGAACTCAAACAAGTTATATTTGAAGAGTTGACTAGAAATTGAAGGGTAAATTTAAGAGAATTTTATTTTCTGGGTTCATGCACATTGCTTTATGATTTTATTCAAAATGGTACCATTTTACTGTACTAAAACTGTTCCCGTGTCCTGGTCTCAGAGGTCATTTCAGGTCTCTCTTCTAGCTCCAAGAACTCTTTGATATTGGTGCCTATGACATTACTGTAATATTTTTTGACATGAGAATGAATAATGAAAGTTCACATTTTTATTTCTCTTTCTGGTTTTGTCATATTCATTTCTTCTTCTTGTGTGTGTGTATGCAGAGTGTGTGTGTGTGTATGTGTGTGTGTGTGTGTGTGTGTGTGTGTGTGATACATGTGTATGTATAAGATTGGTATGCCCTGATTGCCCGTGTGTGGAGACCAGAGGAAGATGTCATGTATCTTCACTTTCACTTTCAGCCTTACTTCCCTGAGATGGAGTCTTTTACTAAACTAGGAGCTTTTGGTTTTTTCAGCTAGACTGGCTGACCCAAGGTGCCTCTTGATTTCTGCTCACTTCAGTGCTGAGGTTGCAGCCATTCATGGCCATGCTTATTAGCTTTTCTGTTCTGTTCTTTCTTTTTAAATATTTTTATTTATTTACAGGGGGAGAGAGAAAGAGATAGAGTTAGGAAGTATGCCCTTGAAGGGAATATTAGGACCCTACTTTCTCCCAGTAGGTCCAAATTCCTAAAGGTTTCACCACCTCCTAATAGCACCTTGGGCTGGGGTTGGGTGTTTAATAATGAGCTTCTAAAGGCTCTTTAGGACTGTAATTTCAGGTGTCCATTGCGAGTCTTGTCAGGCTTCTCTCAAGGATGACGGGGACTATGGGAGATATGGTTCCTGAAGTATTTTGAAGATGCACCCTCTACGCCCATCATTTAGAGGGACAGAATCAATGAATCATTCAAGAGTTCATATTAAAAGATGTCTGACCCCAATACATTCATAATGATATTACTCATTATTTCTAAAAAGAGACATCTCTTCTCCTAAATTCCATTTATTTTCCTTTGCAGTTCTGGGGACAGACGCCAGGATATTGCCTATACTACGCATGTGCTCTACCTCTACTTCACACTCCTAGTCCCCATCCCTGAATTGTATTTTTATTGGAATGACTTGCTTTAAAAGAAATAGGACAGCAAACCACCCCACATGGCATTGACATCTTGTGAGGATAAACCGCCTTCTCGTTGAATGAAGCTCCTTTCAAGGGCAGATGCCTGCGTAGTAAAGAGGAGGGGGAGAGAGCTTGCATTTATGTTCTCCAACAAGGTCTCCACACCACCCCCTGCTGCATCCCCAGTGGCCCCCAGGAACAAAAGGCAATTCAGATCACAGAATATTACTTCTCTTGCTGTAGCACCAAACTATTAAAAATAAAACTGCCCCTCAAGGCAAAACATTTCATTTATTTTCGTTTGAATGACTAAGTTGTTTATTAAGATGAACTAAGTGGCTACATCTAGATGGTGCACAGGCAAGGAGAATTGATTTATCGTAGCCTTTCGGAAAGTATGCCTTATGGTTTCTGGAATTATCTTTGGATTTTAAATGAAGAAGAGCCACTTCCTGTGGAAATTGGTATGAGTTAGCTTTGCCATGTGTCCTTCCCTATGTGACCTTGTGTCTCTTTGGGACATTGGAAGTTTTAATCATCTTCAAGGAAGACTATCTTCCTTCCTCAGCTGCAGGTTTGAATGCTCACTACACAGTTGTTTCCTTGTCATCTTGTTCCATGTTTGAGACCACCTCCTAAGAGATTTCTTCAGGGAGACAGAGTAGAGGGACCCACTTGCGGTCCCTCTAGGTTCCCAAGTTGCCTTTGTGGTTTGCTGCCCCCCCCCCTTGGGAAGGATATTTGTCTCAGCAGGGAGGTTCCTATTGCCTTATGTTCCTAGAGGGAACACATGCCATGTCTAAGTCCCCATTTGCTCTAAACTGATGGAGCTTGAAGGGGGGATTGTAAACTATTAA
Source organism: Zapus hudsonius (assembly GCA_004024765.1). Lineage (NCBI taxonomy): Eukaryota > Metazoa > Chordata > Mammalia > Rodentia > Dipodidae > Zapus > Zapus hudsonius. The sequence goes on along the minus strand of PVHP010046183.1, from coordinate 4,757 downwards.
AACAACATAAGCATAAAAACCTCCACCCAGCTTTCAGCAGTGAAATAGGAAGCCTTGTGTGGACCGGAGATGCTTTTAGTTTGAAAACAGTTTCCTTACAGACTTTGCACAACTGATGTGTCTTGCCCTCTTTTTGAGTGGCATGTTTTATTTGAGCACAGCACACACATATTATTTCTGATATGTAGTCCCTTCCACTAAGAATACAGATCGGTTGTCTGGTAAACATGACTAACTCCATTTAAAAATTTATTTTATTTATTTATTTGCAAGCAGAGAGAGACAGAAGAGAGACAGACAGAGAGAATAGGTGTGCCAGGACCTCCAGCTACTGCAGAAGAACTCCAGATGCATCCACCATTTTGTGCATCTGGCTTTATGGGAGTACTGGGGAATTGACCCCGGGTCATTAGGCTTTGCAGGAAAGTGCCATAAGCACTCCAGCCCTTAACTCCATTTTTCAGATGAGGAACCCAAAGCACAGGGTGGCTTTGTGGCTTGCTTAAGGATAGACATTTAACAATAATGACAGTCACAAGTATCTGCCTCTTAGATGCCATAGACCTGTTTGGCTGCTGTCGCCCTGCCAGGTAGGTTTAGCATTCCCCTTGTTTTACAAAGTGGGCCAAAGACACAGGGGTAGTGAATGAGCTGCCTGAGAGTCATCAACTTCAGGAACAACACCATCATCATTCTCAACAAGTCGCAGTATGTCCATGTGACTTGTGGTCATTTTTCTTTTTGTTCCTTTTGCATGGTGTCTCTGAAGAGGGCCTACAAACACTCGGACACATGTGTATCCTATGAAGCTGGCAGAAGCAGAGGCCCTAGTGGAGAGATTCCAGATCTTTGAACCTGGGAGTCTCCGGGGCTTCTCCTGGGTTTTGAGCAGCGAGATCCAGGCCCTGGGGACAGACTGTGCTTCTGGCTTCTCATTGGGGTGCATTAGGGTCACCTCAGTGAAAGTTCTGTCCCCTGGGTCTGTTTGCTAAGATGAACTAGTGTAGCCTCAGCAGCTATCTTTCCCTGGGTGAAGGGAGGGCTCAACTGAAGACCAAGGTGAATCTAGGTCTGTTTCCTGTCCTGGTCACCTCTCCCCATTTTGAGGCATAACAGAACAGAGGAGAGCAGAGGAAAGAAAGCAGCTGGGGAGGGGAGGGGGGAAGGAGGGTGTAGGTGGTGGGGTTTGATGGTTTTTCACTTAGTCTCACGGGAGATTCGACTGTATCCCTTCTAGTTGTCCCTCTGTCCTACAGCCTGTGTGACCCTACAGAGTGGTGGCATCTGCAGCTTGGTGGCATTGAGTTTATGAGGTGGACTGCTTAGAACTGAAGTGCTTCATTGTCTATTTCACATGGGCATTCTAGCCCAGAATGAATGAATGAATGAACGAATGAATGAATGAATGCTGGAGATAGTGCTTAGGGCCTTGCATGTGCTAGGCAAACACTCTGCCACTGGGCCTTGTCCCCAGCCCTCTAGGTAAGAATTTTAATAAACAAGCATGCACATTGTACCTTGCCATAGGGTCTTCATAATTCCAAGCCTATGAATTAATAAACAGGATGAATCTCTTTGTAAAAGGAGCTTGGGGCACAAGGAACCACGAACAATGAATGGTTCTTAAATTCTGCTCTTCGCATGCCTTGCTGAGCCTCCCGCAGACAGACGTGAAACCCCAGTCCAGCTTCTGGCAGCATCTCTAACTCTGTCATCCCACTCTGGCAGGCACCTGCCTTTCTGGGTCACTGTGTCAAGAAGGAGCGCCTGCTCCATGCTCCCCTGGGGAGCACCCTGTTCTGCCCTGGGCTGTGTGCATCTGTGTTGTCATGGCAGGAGGCATGTGTCCCCCTGAACTTCGCCGTGGTAGGTGCCTCTCCTGCCAGCTTCCCCAAGGTGGCCTGGCAGGGGAGATCACTGGTGCCTCCCAGGCTGTCAGGTTTGCCCCGTTTGGGCCTCTAAGGGCTTTGGGGATTGGTGACAGATCCCACATTGTCTGACATCCTAAAGCAGCCAAAAGCTGTGCTGCTCCTCCTTTGCCTAAGGATGGGGGAGGCTTGCTTGGGGTGAGTCCACAGGCAGGCTTAGACTCTGGAGCCGCTTTTTATTCCTTCTGTGAAAACTTGTGGCATCTCCCAACAGCGTGATGCTGGGAAGACTTGGTGGGCAGAGCTGGAGATATAAGCTCAGGTACTAGAGTACTTGCCAGGCACGCATGAAGCCCCGAGTTCAATCCCAGCATCATTTAAACCAAACGTGATGATGCGTCCTTGTAATCCCTGTCATTTCAGAATCCTTGGCTACATAATGAGTTTGAGGCCAGCTTGGGATCTATGAGACTCTGTCCCATCCCCTCCCCCCTCCAAAAAAGATAGCTGGGAATAGAAAATAGACCAAGCTAATGTCTCCCTCATCTCTCTCTGCACTATTCAGACAAACGATAAGCAGTAATATTGAAAGGCAGGTTAGCTGCTCTAAGGTCTTCTAGGAGTGGGTGCTCATGTTTACTTCTCACAGAAACCCCGTGGAGTTTTAAGGCTGGGAATTTGGGTCTGTTCTTCTCACACTCTGCACCTTCTGTTGTTTGGCAAGTCTAGTTCTCTGGCTCCACACAGATGGAAGGGAGGGAGGAAAGTGAATGCAAAATTCCAAGACAGTTGGTCACCTGTGGTAACAGCAAGAGGCCAAGACAGAGTCTCTCACTGGTCCTGTCCCAAGGAGGATGAACCCAGGACATTTCACTAAAGTGTGTGTGTGAGGGGTGCTGGTGGCTGAGATATAAAATACCGTCTCTTCCCGAAAGAGGCTGAGTCCTTTGCAGCTGTTTTCCTTTAACTCTCAGCAACACCAGCATTGTTACAGAAAAACCACAGAATTTCCAAACACAATAGAAATTCCCAGAGTGTGGGGTGTACACTTGGGGCTGGGATGGGTGTGGACAGACATGGGGACGAAGGACCCCAGCCTTGGTGGTTTTGTCTTCCCTTGGTAAGGATTTTCACACCACCCCATGGTCCCAAGTCTGTCTGCAGGAGGCTGGAGTTGAAGCCTGGGAAAATGGGAATCACTCAGGAGCAGGCCCCAGGGTTTACAGTGGCCATAAAACTGCCACCCAGGACAAGTCCATTTGGTGTGACCTCAAATGACCACCTTCCATCAGCTGGTGTCAGAGGCGGCAATGGTGGCAATTATGTTCCAAAGTGACGTTTGTGGAAATAAGTTTGTTAATGGGAAATGAATTTTTCTCCAAGCTGAAGCAAAAGCAGTAGGGGAGCCTAACATCACTAGGAAAGAAGACTGGGGTGAAGCAGTCAATGCATAAAACCCACTCCAGCATTTTTGGAAATCATTTATCACAGGCTGAAAACAACAATATTTATAATAAGCCTTAGGTCAAAGGTGGCTTGACTTTCCTCTGAAGTTGGATGGAAAATTGAAAGTTTTTTTTTTCTTCCTGGTTCTGCGTCTAGGTTCCCAGCTTGTGCTTTACACTTTGTGTTTGCATTATTCAGCTTTTCACTTCGCAGTTCGTGAGACTCATTCTGGGATTTGAAGTCAATGTTTAAAAATGATACTTAAAACCCTTTGAAATACAGGGAAGTCAGACTTTTTGGATTCTCAAACCGAATGCTCTGCAACCTGCTTGGAACTTCTCTTTCTCCCTTCATTTCTTTCTTCTCCTTTTCCTCCCTTCTTCCCTCCCTTCTTCTCTCTCTCCCTCTTTTCCTTTCCTTTTATTCTTTTATTTTTTCTTGGGTCTTAGGCCAAGCTAGCCCCAAATTTAGAATGTAGCCATGACCTGGCTAGCTCAGTTGGTAGAGCACGAGACTCTTCAAATGTAGCTAAGGATGGCCTTGAAACTCCCCATCCTACCATGTGCTATCACTCCTATTCCCAAAGAGATGTGGTACAAGGAGCATTGGTGATGAGTGAGGTGTTTCTTCCAAGCTGCAAAACACATATGGTTTTGGGACTTTGTAAGAAGGGGCATCTGTGCTGTAACGGATGAAGTCTGTCGCATGCCAACTTGTGAGGGAGAGAGAAGCTCTTCCAAGATTCTCCGAGGTAGACAGTGCTGAACACCCACATATCCAGAGCACAACTCAACTCACTGTGGAAAGCAAAACTCCGAAGGAACTGGAATCTTTATCCAAACATCATGTCAAGGAAAAAAAATCAATGACCAAGACTGATATAGATTGAAAAATTATATAAACTATAGGATTTTCTCACACTTTTGTTTTGGAAAAACTAAAACAGTAGCCCAAATTAATGAACTACAATAACATATAATCTTAGTAATATAATGTTAGGCACTAAAAAAATTACCAGAGCTGGGGAGATGGTTCAGTGGGGAAGAGAAAAACACTTGCTATGCAAGAAATTGTGATTTCTACCCATTACCTCACTTAATCCTCCAGCGATCCTAGCAGCGTTCCCTGCCAGGCGCCATTGGAATGAATGCTGGGCCCAGAAAGCATCCAAGCAAGGCGGGAGAAGAGCAGGAATCCCAGGTTTTGTACCAAAGTGACAGCTTTTCCTCCTAAAATATCCTGTTCATGAAAGGCTGAAACCAAAAAACAGGGACAAGAATTTGGGGCCTCATATTAACTGACCTGCTGAGGTTGCAGAGTACCAATGGCTGAAGTCACATCCTCCTGACTATGGGGGTGAGGGTTCTCTTCTGCCATGCTTGCCGCAGGCTCTCAACCCTCACTCTGCACTCCTGTACCAATCTCCTCTCCTCTCCTCTCCTC
>PVHP010046182.1:0-13397 GCA_004024765.1 Zapus hudsonius | reverse complement strand
GAGGAGGAGGAACAGGAGCCAGGGTCACTAATGATGTTATTAGCAGAAGGTGGAACAGTCACATTGGGATGTGGGTGTGGAACTGGAGGCTGGGTGGACTTGGAGCCAGGAGGGGACACAGAACCCAGCATGGACCCACTACTCGGGCTCATCTCACTTACCTCTGAGGTACACAGCATTGAGAAGTACAAGGCGGGTGTCGGAGGGCAGGCTGTCTAGGAACTGGCTGATCTTGTTGTTGGTTTTCTCAGCCACCCAGGTGTTGATGAGCTTCAAGTTGGCATCGCTGTCTGTGCCCAAGGCTCTGGGGCTGCTGCCATAAAGGCCCTGAGAGGCATTCACAAAGGTGTCCCTTATGGCTAGATCTGTGGGACAGGTCAACAGAGGGAAGCATGAGTACCTGACTATCCCCCCTCCCTAGACAAGCTTTGAGAGTGAGCACACTTTCCCGTGGCTCTTGCTCATTTCAAGGAGCACACAGCACGGGGGAGCAGGAGCCCAGCCCATTCTATTGTAGATGTGGACATGAGGCCCAAAGAAAGCAAAACATGAACCAAGAGCAGCTGAACTACTCAGCTGGCCACGTGACCATTGCTTGGCAAGACAACTCTCTGGAAATGAACTTCCATTTGTGTGTGCATTTTCCCTCTTTTCAGCAGGGAATGGACTCCAGGTCTCACTGGAGGTTCATGATATCAGTTCCTGGCTTTCGCTTTCTGAAGCCCAAGTCCACTAGAGAAAAATATTGCTTGAACAAGAGATTTTTTTTTCCCGGACTAAATAAACCAAAAATATTTCCCCTGGCTTTGTGAAGCTTAGTTACAGCATAAGACCTGGAATCTTAGCACAGCTTGGAGAGGGTGGTACAGGTACCCCCAAAATACTGAATGCAGAAGAATTTTCCATTAACCCTGCAGAACAAAGGATAATGCTGGTTTTAGCAAGTAAAGGTAATATTTAGTGATACCTCTGAACCCTATTTTTTCTTGTGTTAAAAGGAGAATTTTGGGGGCTGGAGAGATGGCTCAGTGGCTAAAGGTGCTTGCTTGCAAAGTCTGATGGCTAGGGTTCAATTCTCCAGGACCCATGTAAAGCCAGATGCACAAAGTGCTGCATGCATCTGGAGTTTATTTACAGTGGCTACAGGCCCTGGTGTGCCCATTCTCTATATCTATCTCTCTTCTCCCTGTCTCTCTGTGCAAATAAAATAAATAAATAAATAGAAAGGAAGGGAGGGAGGGAGGAAGGAAACCAAACCCACAAAACCCAAAAACAATTTAAAAAAAAATCAGGAAGAGTGTTGGGAATGGGGTGTTGCTCAGTGGTAGCATTTGCCTACCATGCACAAAGCCCAAATCCCATCACAACAAAGAAGAAAGAAAAGACAGGAAGAAATGGCTTTCTTTTTTAAAAAAATTACTTATGAGAGAGAGAGAGAGAGAGAGAGAGAGAGAGAGAGAGAGAGAGAGAGAGAGAATGAGTGTAGGCATGCCAGGGCCTCTTGCCACTGCAAACAAACTCTAGATGCATGTGCCACTTTGTGCATCTTGTTTTAAGTGGGTACTGAGAAATTGAACCTGAGCTATCAGGCTTTCAAGGCTTTGAAAGCAAGCACCTTTAACCAACGAGCCATCTCTCCAGCCCCCCTTTTTATTATTTTTAATTTTTTTGGGGCTTTTCAAGGTAGGTTCTCACTCTAGCCCAGGCTGACCTGGAATTTGCTATGTAGACTCAGGATGGCCTTGAACTCATGGCAATCCTCCTACCTCTGCTTCCCAAATGCTGGCATTAAAGGCATGCACCACCATGCCTGGCTTCCCTTTTATTAAAGTAAACAACAAAAAGGAGGGATTAAGCCAACTGTAGTGGTGTTGCATACTAATAAACTTAATCCTTGGGAGGTTGAAGAAGGAGGAGGAGAACTGTCACAAGTTCAAGGACAGCCTAGGACTACAGAGTGCATTTCAGGTCACCCTGGGCTAGACTGAAATCTTTCCTTGAAAAATCCAACCAACCAACAAACAAAACACCCAAGCAAACAAAAATGAGAGGGATTAGATCTAAGGATTTAAAACCATTGAAAGCTGCACGTTGAATCTTCAAAGAAAGTCATGTCTGAGGCTCACAATATAAATGAGCTCTGGTGAGGCTGGTGGAAGCCCAGAGTTGGGAAGAACAGACTGACCCACCTCCCTCTCACAGGAAGCATGTTTTCCCTAAGCCTTCCTCATACCCTACCCTTACTGTGACTCCTGAGCAGCTCTGGGAACTAAGTTTGAAAACACCTGCATTAGATAATGTGTGTGTGTTTTCATTTTGGTGTCATATGTATGTGTATGTTGCATGTAAGTGTAAAAGAGGAATGTGATTCTTGCACATGGAGGACAGAGGACTATGTTGGATGTCCTCTATCGCTATTCTGCCTTATTTCCTTGAGAAAAAGTCTCGCACTGAACCTGGAGCTCCCTGTTTGCCAATGAAACTGATAAAGGACTAGGGTTCCCTAAGTTATAGGCTTGTGTGACATGCCTGGCTTTTCACATGGGAGCTGGGATAAATGCTTATTCAGCAAGCATTCTTACCCACTGGGTCATCTCCCTAGTCCTCTGCATTAGATAATTTTGGATGTTCAGTATTATTATTTATTGCTGTCACTACCAGCAATGACACAAATACATGCAGCTAACAAATTCATAGAACCCAGGAGTACAAAGAATGAGAGCCTTAAGATTCCCCTTACCTAAAAATTAGCAAAAATATTTTTTGCTTACTTTATGTCTTTTAAATAAAAAATATATTTATATTCACAAGCAAAGAGAGAGGAAGGGAGCATGAGTGAAAGAGAGAGAAAGAGAGAGAATAAGTGTGCCTCCTGCCACTGCAAATGAACTCCAGACACATGTACCACATTATGTACTTGGCATTATGTGAGTACTGGGGAATTGAACCTGGGTCTTCAGGCTTTACAAGCAAGAGCCTTTAACCACTGAGCAAACCCTCCAGCACCTACTTTATGTATAATTAATTTTTCACATTTCTAGCTCTGCCTACAAGAGAAGACACAGGACATTCAAATTCTAAAAGGTGTGAACAAATGCAGAGAAGGTCCAACTCCTGAAGTCACCTGAAACTTCTGTCAAGGGCTCCTTCTGTTCTCACCATTCCTCAGTTCTCTTTCCTTCTGGAACCTTTCCCAGCTGGTGCTATCCCAGGACACTCACCTGGGCTGTGAAAGATCTGAGAGACCGAGGTGAAGCCCTTGGACGTGAAGGCCTTCAGTGCCTGGTGGACACATGTAAAGTTTTCAGAGTACGAGAGGATGCTTTCCAAGTTGCTCTTGGTGCTTTCTCCAGCACCTACAACAAAGGGCAGAGATGAGGGCTCTTGAAGGGGTGGGGGTGGCATTTGGGACTAGGACCGAGGAGTGGGCTTGGAATGGAAGGTGGTTCCTGCTCTATCACAGCTGGAAGCCTTTTGGAAGACAATGCATACATCAGAATGTACATACACAGGGTGTGTATGTAGTATGTGTGGTGTGTATATATAGTGTAGGACACAGGGTGTGTATGTAGTATGTGTGGTGTGTATATATAGTGTATGCACTTGTGTGTGCAGCTTTACACACTCCGTGCTCACATGCAGAGGCAGACGAGAATGTGGAGGTCCTCTATCACCTTTCTGCAGTTTTCTTTAGTTGGAATCTCTGTCTGAACAGGATGGGGATGGGGAGTTCAAACTAGTCCGTTAGGCTTTTGAAGGTTTGTATATTCTCCTTCCCTGGTTCTCAACCTAGTTAAATCCTATACATCTTTTAAAGCCAGGCCTAATGACTGTCTGTTCCATATTAACTTGGGTTTAGTTGGTTTGGATTTATGCAGGTTCATCCTAAAGGCAGATACGCTAGATAATTAGAGAAGTCAGAAAGTCATAAAAGAGCATGACTGTTTGGTAGCCCGTCATCCATTATTAAACACTTAACTGTGCAGGTCTTCTCTGTGATAATAGCTGAAATCTGTCAAGCACTTCTTTCATTCTAGGGATTTTAAGTGCTTTTTCCATATTATCTTACTGAACTGTCAACCAAGCCTTTTCCATATGGATGCTTACTCTTCCCTTTCTACAGATGAGGAAACAGGCTTAAGTAATTATGGAATGTAAGGGCACAGAGCTAATAAGTGCCAGATGAAGACAGAATTTGAACTATGTCTTTTGGGCAGTAATTAACTGAAACTAATTGACTGGGAAAGTGCCTCCAGGAGATGTTCAAGACATTTGGGGACATCAGTAAGGGGTGCTCCTGGTTATGGTGGGAATGTTATGATTCCGAGGCCCTGGAAGATCCCGCACGTGTGTGTGTGTGTGTGTGTGTGTGTGTGTGTGTGTGTGTGTGTGTTTTCAAGGTAGGGTCTCATTCTAGCCAGGCTGACCTGGAACTCACTGTATAGTTCCAGGCTGGTTTTGGACTCAGAGTGATTCTTCTACCTCTGCCACCGAGTGCTGGGATTAAAGGCGTGTGCCACCTCACCCAGTTCTGGACAATCTTATGTATTTGCCATATTGTCTGTTTTGTCCTTCCTAGAATTCCCCCTTGGAGTGACCATCAACATTTCTTGTGGTATTGTTGGTGCTATTTTTAGAGTGATCACCCCCCCCCATAGGATTTAACAGCAATGCTTTAGGAAGACAGGTTTAACTTTTCTTGATCTCCCACCGTGTCAGGAATTAGGCTATCTGAAGTAGCCTAATTCAGTATCTCTACACTTAGGTTAAGTGATTTGCCCAACTAGAGAATAGTGTGACCAAGATTTTACTTTAGGTCTGTCTCTGATGATTTCCCTTGTTACTTTCCTTTCATTTAAACCACAGTTGGTGGCTGGGACCTTGTTTTATATGTTATTGATTAGTTCATAGGGGCTTATAAGCAAGTGTGCCTAATTAAATCGATGTTAAACGAAGGGATATTCTACCATGAAAAGTATACCACGAATCACTGTGTAGCCCATGTTATAGCTTCCTCTCAGATGCATAGCTTTGTAGAAGGCATTTGGTTGGTGACCTTTATGGGCTAGTCCCACCCGTGGCCTGGACAGAAGTCAGAGTCTTACCGAGCAGGACCTGCGTGAGGAGGCTGGCAATGCTGAATGGGGAGAAGGCCATGTTGGTCTCCACCTTCTTGGTGGCTGCGAAGGCATGGTAGAGCTTCAGGGAGAAATCTGTCAAAGCCTCTCCCAGTTTGGCTTCCGCAGATTCTCTGTCTGAATCAGAGCAGGGAGTGGGGGGCCCTGGGCAGGTGGGCTCTGTAGGGGCCTGGGTGGGAGCATCTGTGAGGTATTTGGAGGTTGTTTGAGCATGCTGGGTGAAGAGCTGGGTGGCAGGTTCAGGTTTCTCGGTAATATTGGGTGTCATTTTGGTGGCTGTGTCAGTTGTCGGCCAGGTGGAAGACTCTACCATGTGCTTGGTGAGTAGATTCCAGGTGACATTTCCTTCAGGAAAGATGACTTCATTTTTCCCTTGATTGCTCTCTGGGTCCTCAGCACTGTGGCTGGTGGCACTCGGATCTGAGGAGGCTTTATCCTGTGGTTGAAGAAACTGGGTTTCATTTTTCGCATTGAGTGGTGGTCCCCTCAGCTACTTTAAGCAGGAAGAGAGGGTGGGATGTGTTAACCATCCTGTACCAGACAGTCATATCTAGTACAGCCAGGTGGGTGATGGGCCTGCCAGAAGCCATTCCTCCAGAAGAGGGCAATATTGGTGGTATTTTCTGCAGGAGACAGGGGAATCAGGACTCCATTATCCCGTCCAGTTATTGCCAAGAAGGAAGCTATTTTCTTATAAATATCCACCCACCTTGACACGCTTGCCCTGCTAGGGCAGACATTTGAACTTAAGAGAGTGGGAGGTGAGAGAGAATGGATGCATCTGGGCTTCTTGCTGTTGCAAAGAATTTCAGATGCATGTGCCACTTTATGCATTTGGCTTTACATGAGTACTGGAGAATGGAACTCAGGCTGGCAGGTTTTGAAAGCAAATGTCATTAACTGCCGAGTCGTCTCCCCAACCCAAGTTAGGGCATTTGAACTTGTTTTTAGGACATTTTAACTCGTTTTATATTTTCAAAAGTTGGGTTGTGATAGACTAGTGGGTACTGGGAACAACTAGCATTCCCAAAGGAGGGGAAGAGGAAATGGAGGGATCTAAGCACAGTGGCACAGCCTGTAATGCCAGCACGTGGGAGGATAGCAAGTTTGAGGCCAGCCTGGGCTACATAAGGAAACCTTGCTAAGGAAGGGAACAGGAAAGTGAAAAAGGAAAGGTGTGTGAGAACGGAGAGAGAGAGAGAGTGCGCGATAATATCGACCAATAGCTCTGAAACAAGTTTGACTCCCAAAAGATATTTTCGGTTTCCATACGACAGGAAAGAGGCCAGAGATATTACAAAACATCTCATCCTGCCCCACCATTTATCCAGACCTAAATGTCAATAGTCCCCAGTGGAGAAACGACATATTCTTCCTATTTCCCAGATAAGAAACTGACATTGAGACATCTCTGAGGACCTCCCAGAAGTGGGAGGAAAAGCCATACGAGGGTGTGTGATTCCAGATCCCTTGCTCATAAGGACATCACCTGCTGAGTGTCCAAGGACTCCCAGGATGCCAGCTTCCTTGTGCAACACCCTGCATATGCTGGAAGCAAGCACCTTCCTCCTGGGTTGACTTACCCAGCGCTCTTAGACCACTATGGCCATGCTGCTGGGCCCCGATCTGTCTGCCAGCATCCCCCCTGGGACCCTGCTTTTCATTGGTGATGAGGTCTTTTCTTTCTCTCTGTCTCTCGGCAAGACCTGAAACCTACTCTGCAGCCCAGGTTGGCCTCGAACTCACTGTGATCCTCCTACCTCGGCCTCCCCTGTGCTGGGATTATAGGCGTGATCCTGTCCCAGTCCCTCTGCAAGGTTCCCACGTACGGATCCCAAGAGTAGGTCCCCTCACTCCTCGGAACCAGAAGGGTTAATTCTCCAATCCCCCAGCCCTCGGAGGGGCCACTTACCCCAGCCAGCAGCAACAGCAGCAGGAGGGTCAGCGGGGTCAGCCTGGAGGCCATCTGGGCGGCCACGTCAGCTGTGACCTGCGAAGCCAGCGAGCCTCCCTGTTGTGGTCGGCCCCAGCTTTGGAGCTCAGGGGGCCCCCTCCCCATCGCCGGCCCGCCCCCATTCCAGCCCAGGCCTCGACCCCTCCGGGCGAGTTCCCGCCTCCTCCCTCTGGGGCCACCTTCTCCCTGGCTCCACCCTCGGTTTTGTTTTCCCCAAATCGCTTTCCCTTCCCGGCACTGGCTGGCCCTTCCCCTCCCTCCTGGCCTGGGTCTCTGTCCATCTGTTCAATCTGGGGGATCCTGCTTTAATTTAACCAGACAATAAGGCTGGGAGGCAGGGGGGCTGGAGGGGGTGGGCACCACCCGGAGGAGAAAGAGACAGAAGTCTCTCGTGCATGCCAGCAAGCTTGACAAGGGAGGGGGGAAGCCGGAGGAGGATGGGGGGACCCCTCTCCCCAGACCTCCTCTCTCTGTGCCCACGCTCCCCTCCCCCTCAGCACCAAACCTGTTCCAAAGTCTTGGCAGCTTCGGTGCAAATGGGGTGGACTGTCCCGTAGGATCAGTGAGGGTGTGTGTCAGAGAGGGGGGACAGACTTAGCTATTGGCTGGCCCGGGACACTGCCCAGTTACATGTTAAGGAGAATTGATTCTGGCGCGAGTTCCCATAAATCAGGATGGACCTGGTTCCACTTTGTGGGCCAGGTTAGAAGTTTATTTAGAATGAAGTGGCCCTGAAGTGGTGTGGGGTCCAGTGGAGAAATTTGGGAGCAATTTTCAGCCCTATACAAGCAACCATTCCTCCTGTGTTTCCTAAGGTATGCTAAAAACAGCAGGGGTACAAAGTGGGCTCTACATTTTACAAGGAAGGAACGAGCATTTTGGGGTTGCATTATCTGGCTGATGGGTAAAGGAATCATTTGAAACAGGCCTCATTGTCCCCATTTGATATTAAGCCTGGCCTATGGTCACTCTCCTTGGGAGATCAGTCTGGAATTGAACCCAAGTCCCCTGAAGTCCTAATTTTCTCCAGCTCCCAGGAGTGTCGTTTTGATTTTCCTCTTGGAGACATATGATTTGAGGTTCTGCCTTTGTGTAACAGAGACTGATGCTTTCAGCTGAGGGTACCACAACAAAACAAAGCACCAGCCAGACACGAAAGCACGAGGTGTGTGTGTTGGTGGCTGGGGTACCACAATAGACTTGGCTGTGGAATCCTGGCAAGTTACCTTCCCCCTTGTCACCTAGCAGTCAGTCCCCTTGGGGTTGCCAGATAAAATACAAAGAGACTAGTTAAATGTGAATTTCAGAAACACAACTTTTTTTTTTTTTTTTTTGAGGCAAGGTCTCAACCTAGTTTAGCTAACCTGGAATTCACTCTGTCACACAGGCTGGACTTGAACTCATGGCCCTCCTAGTCCAGCCTCCCAAGTGCTGGGGTTAATAGTATGAGCCACTATGCCAGATTTCACAAAATCATTTTTTTTTTTTTTTGGAGGTAGGGTCTCGCTCTAGCCCAGGCTGACCTGGAATTCACTATGTAGTCTCAGGGTTGCCTTGAACTCATGGTGATCCTCCTACCTCTGCCTCCCTAGTGCAGGGATTAAAGGCGTGTGCCACCACGCCCGGCTACATGAACTTTTTTTTTTAATTCAGTTTTTTGTTTTAACATTTTATTTATTTGAGAGAGAGAGAGAGAGAGAGAGAGAGAGAGAGAGAGAGAGAGAATAGGAGCACCAGGGCTTCCAGGCACTGCAAATGAATTCCAGATGCATACAAAATCATTTTTAGTAAAAGTATATCCCCTTCAGTCATGGGATGCACTTACAATATTTTTTGTTATTGGTGTGTCTCTGAAATTCAAATTTAATAGAGCATTCTGTATTTTATCTGCTAAATCATACAACTTTACCTCCTCTGTGAAACAAGGAGGTTCTTTCTGATGACATTGAAGGACGGTTGGAGAAAGCTAGCTTCTTTCAGGTAGTTGCAGCTAAAGATTGAGGTCCAGAGAGAACCAGGGCCTGCCATGTGCTATTTCCCACTGGCCTAAGAATGAAATTCTTGGCAGAACTGAAACGAGTCTGATCTCCAGTGCTCCCCACTGCCCTTAATCTGAAACTCTCCCTAGACAAGCCCAGGTGGATAACCCCTCCAAACCTACAAGCCAATCCAATCTTGCCCTTGCATGCCTGAATCTGACAATATAAAGGCTATGGTCTTCCTGTCTCTCCCTCTCTTTTGGGGGGTGACCTTCAGTGTGTATGTCTCAGCTTTTACCTTGTGCTAATTGGATCCATTTGAGTTTGGCCCCCACCCAGCAGGAGCGCATAGCACTGTCTCTTAATCTAAGGGCTCTGAATCTACTGTGTGTGTATTTCCCTTATACTCCAGATCTACCACACGGATGCTTTCACTAACTCTAGGTCTCTTACCTGTTCTTCTCTAAACTCAAGGTAACCATGGTGTGATGGTTAAGTTTATTTGTCAACTTGATCTATGTAATAATCCATAGTAATCTTGGGCGGGTCCTGAGTTTGCCTGCAGGAAGGATTGACAAAATCCTTTTGGGATTTTGGAGAAGGAAGGAGTTCCCTTCTCCAGAGTGAGTCCTTCCCCCAAGTGGTTGGGCCTTCCAGAAGAGACTGGATACAAGAAAGCTGCCAGGAGGGAAAGCCTTCTTCCTTCTTCCTTCCTTTCCCTGGCTGCTGGTGCTGGTTTGTGACTTGCCCTCGTATCCTCCTCTCCTACTCTTCCTGGACATCGGAACCCAGTTTCCTCAGCGTGACATCGAGGACTGAAGAACAGCCACTCCCCAGGGAGCCATCAGGCCTTCTGGGTTGGATTGGGACTGCTGAGGCATCCAGACAGGTGGATTGAACAGCTACTGGTTTCTTCACCTGTGGGCCTGCAGACTGCTATTGTTGGACTGTTGTAAGCTACCCCAATAAATTCCCTTTTATCCATTCTGTCAACTCTGTTTCCGCTAGAGAACCCTGACTAATACACATGAATACAACTCTGTTTCCTCTGTAAGATCTTTCATCTGGATTTCTTGGTCTCTGCTTTGATATTTTCCCTCAGCTATTTTTCCATAACCTCTCTCCACTTGCTCTCTTAACTTCCCTCCACAGGAAAGCACACAGCAAATGCATGTGTGTTCCTGAGAAGTCTTCCTACTCATACATCTAAGTTTTATCTTCTACATGCTTGTGGCTCTTCTCCAATCTCTCTCAGATTCTCTCAAGTGGGCTTTATGAACTCTCCTCCATGTGTTTGTGGCTTTACTCCATTTTTCCCTAAAACTTCAATTTTTCTTAAATAAGCTCTATAAACCAAGCAGTACTTTCCACATGAGAGCATGTTCTAGCCTTCCTTCTTAGATCCCAATCCCCCTTAAATAAGCTCCACAATTTGTGATTTTTCCATAAATAAAATTAATAATTCATGATTTATCCTTCTTGAGTCCATCCTCATTAAAGTTAGGACAGAACCGATAGTTGGGCTTCATAAATCTGGGGGACCTCTCCTGAACCTCCAAACTGTATGAACATGAGGTACCTTTGCTATTATGTGATCATCTAATTGCAGGGCTGACCTCTATCTGTGTTTGGAACATTCAGGAAGGTTTGCTTCTGCCATCATATCTTTTACTCTAAGCAACTGACCAAGAATAGAAACAGGGGCACTTTTGCATGTCTTCCTGGGGTCTTTGGAAAGACTCAGAAAGAGTCTGCTCCAGCTGTGTGATTCATTTTTGGTAGTCACTTGGGAAATTTCTAAACCACAGAGAAGTTATATAACATCAGAACAATCCATTTGAATAACTACCATCCAAACATTTCTCTACCCCTAGGCCTGAGCTGGTGGCTTCAGAGGCACTATACTATGAGCAGAGGATTCTGGGAAATGGATAAGTTAAACAGAAAGCAGTTGATTGAAAAACCACCTCCTTCACCGAGGGCTTGCCTTCATCCTTTCATTAATTCTCATGATATCTACAAAGTGAGCACTAATATTAATCCCATCTTCTGTGAGTTTAGAAAATGAGAGTCAGGGCTAGAGAGATGGCTCAGTGGTTAAAAGCACTTACTTGTAAAGCCTGATGACTCAGGTTCGATTCCCCAGCACCCAAGTAAGGCAGACTCACAAAATGGCATATGTGTCTGGAGCTTGTTTGCAGTGTCAGGAGGTCCTGGCATGCCAATTTTCTCTTTCTTAGATAAATAAATAAAAACATTTTAAAAATGAGAGACCAGCTGGGTGTGGTGGCGCACGCCTTTAATCCCAGCACTCGGGAGGCAGAGGTAGTAGGATCGCCTTGAGTTCAAGGCCACCCTGAGACTCCATAGTGAATTCCAAGTCAGCCTGGGAAGTGAGTGAGACCCTACCTTGAAAAACCAAAAAAAAAAAAAAAAAGCTTTAAAATGAGGGACCAAGGACATCACATAGTATTTTGGTATAAATCTAAAATCTTGCCCATCTGCTCATGTGTCGAATATTTCTTCCCACATCTACTCCCACCAATAGCTGATGGAGCTATTTTGGAAGGCTGTGGAACCCTCAGGAGGTAGGGCTAGCTGCATAATTAGGTCACTAGAGGTGAGATTTTGAAGGTTATATGCAGCTCTTGTTTCTGGCCAAGCTTTCTCTGCTTCCTGGTCTGCCATGATGTGAACAGCTTCCATGCCATGTTCCTACCACAATGGATGGAGCTGCTATACCATGCCTTCTCCACTGTGATGGATTGAAACTCTGAGATGGCTCAATGGTTAAAGGAACTTGCTTACAAAGCTGATGGCATTTACATAAAGCCAGTGCACAAAGTGGTACGTGTGTTTGCAGTTTCTTTGCAGTGGTAGGAGGCCCTGGTACACCCATACTCACTCACTCTCTTTCTCACTCTGTCTTTTTCTCTCAAATAAACAAATTAAAACATTTTAACTCTTTCCTCCTTAAAGTTGTCTGTATCAGGCAGTTTGCTTACAAAAGAAACTAATAGAAAAAAAAATGGCACCTGGATTGAGGTCATTTCTGTGATTAAATCTGACCATGTGGTGCTTAGACCTTTGGAGCTGGTTTGTGAATGTGGAAGAGTTTGGAGATGTGAGCTAGGGAAGTCTTACAATACTGTAAGCTTTGATTAGTGAGTGATTCTGGCAGTCTAGAAGACTGCAGCACGCATAGGAACGTCGACAATAAAGACTGCTTATGAGGTTTGGGTGGGTATAAGGACTCTAGACTATTTTCATTTTGACAAAGAATTTGTCTATGATCTTCCTATGTCCTGAAAGTTTCAATGAGGTTGAATTAAAAAGTAATAGCCTGGGCTGGGGATGTAACTCAGCTGTATGGTGCCTAGCAACCCCAGCACTGCATAAAACCCAGTGTGATGGAGCATGTCTATAATCCTAGTACTTGAAAGCTGGAGATAGGGGGAGCAGAAATTCAAGTTCATCCTTGGCTGCATAGTGAATGTGAGACCTTTCTCAAAAACAAAACAGAACAAAAAGGAATAAACCAATTTATTTGCAGTAGCGCACTGAAATAAAAACATTCACCCTTGGAGGTTTTTTAAAACTTTTTTTCCCTGAGTTTAAAAAAATATTTTATTTACGAGAGAGAGAGAGAGAGAGAGAGAGAGAGAGAGAGAGAGAGAGAGAGAGAGAGAGAGAGAGAGAGAGAGAGAGAGAGAGAAGAATGGGTGCAGCAGCCACTGAAAATGAACTCCAGACTCATCCACCACCTTGTGCATCTGGCTATACATGAGCACTAGGGAATCAAACTCGGGTCCTTCTGCTTTGCAGGCAAATGCCTTAACCACTAAGCCATCTCATCCAACCCACCCTTGGAGTTTTTTAAACCAAGGGTGAGCCCACTGCTTCTGTTGCTGAAGTTTATCCCAGGCAAGTTCATCTGGTGTGTTTATTATACACCAAGCACAGGGCTGGAAAGACAGCTCAGTGGATAAAGACACTTGCTTGCAAAGCCTGTCTGCTCATGTTTGATTACCCAGTACCCACTTGAAGGCAGATGCACAAAGTAGTACATGCATCTGGAGTTTGTTTGTGGCAACAAGAGGCCTTGGTGTTGCCATTTGCTCTCTCTCTAATAATAATAATAATAATAATAATAATAATAATAATAACTGCAATAACAGCCATACATGGGCAAGTTGAGCAAGGAATCAGCAAAATCTGAATGAAGGACAAGGAACTTGACTCCAAAATAGTCCTTAAACACTCGCTCAAAGAAAGGGATTTAGGGGCAGGACTAGTTGAATTCTTCCAATACAGAACACACACACA
>PVHP010046181.1:0-13382 GCA_004024765.1 Zapus hudsonius | reverse complement strand
TATGGGAAATCTATTTCCAGCTGTCTCAGGAACCTCCACACTGCTTTCCACAATGGCTGTACCAGGTTACATTCCCACCAGCAGTGTAGAAGGTTCCTATTTTTCCACATCCTCACCAGCATTTATTGTCATTTGTGATGGCAGCCATTCTGACAGGAGTGAGATGGAATCTCAAAGTAGTTTTAATTTGCATTTCCCTAATTACTAAGGAGATAGAATATATTTTTAGATGCTTACAGCCCTTTTATATTTCTTCTTTTGAGATCTCTCTATTCAGTTCTGTAACCCATTCTTTTATTGGGTTGTTTGATTTCTTATTATTTAGACTTGAGTTCTTTGTATATCCTGGATATTAATCATCTCTCAGATATATAGCTGGCAAAGATTTTCTCCCATTTGGTAGGTTGCCTCTTTGCTCTATTCACAGTGGTTTTTGCTATACAAAAGCTTTTTAATTTCACAAGGTCCCAGTTGTTGATTAGTGGTTTTACTTCCTGAGCAACTGGGGTTATGTTCAGAAAGTCCTTGCCTAGGCCAATATGTTGAAGTGTTTCCCCTACTTTTTCCTCTATCAGTTTCAGAGTTTCAGGTCTGACATTAAAGTCTTTGATTCATTTGGATTGATTCTTGTGCATGGAGAGAGATAGGGATCTATTTTCATCCTTCTACACATAGATATCCAGTTTTCCCAGCACTATTTGTTAAAGAGGCTGTCTTCAGTGAATTTTAGCATTTTTGTCAAAAATCAGAGGGCTGTAACTGCCTGGGGTTACATTGATCTGTCTGTTTTGTGCCAGTTCCATGCCATTTTTGTTGCTATGACTCTACTATATCTGAAAATGAGGTATGGTGATACAGCCAGCCTTATTTTTGTTACCTAGAAATGTTTTGGCTATTCATGGTATTTTATAATTCCAAATGAATTTTAGGATTTTTTTCTGTTTCAGTGAAAAATGTCATTGGATTTTTTTGATGGGGATTGCATTGAATGTATAGATTGCTTTTGGTACGATTGACAGTTTTACAATATTGATTCTTCCAATCCAAGAACATGGAATGTCTTTCCATTTCCTAATGTCTTCTGCAATTTCTCTCCTGAGTGTTTTAAAGTTTCCATTATAGAGATCCTTCGCTTCCTCGGTTATGTTTATTCCAAAGTGCCTTATTTTTTGAGGCAATTATGAATAGAAGTATTTCCCTGATTTCTTCAGACAGCTTGTTGTTAGTTTACAGGAAGGCCACTGATTTCTGTGTGTTGAATATGTATCCCGCTATGTTGCTAAAAGTGTTTTTCAGCTCTAACAGTTTGCTGATAGAGTCTTTAGGGTCCCTTATGTATAGAATCATGTCACCTATAAATAATGATGGATCTTCTCCTTTCCAATTTGTACACCTCACCTTTTATTTGTGTCTCTTGCCTTATTGCTATAGCTAAGAATTCCAATACTAAATTAAATAAAAATGGGGACAGTGGACACCCTTGTCTTGTTCCTGATTTTAGTGAAAACACTTCAAGATTTACCTGATTTAGTCTAATGCTGGCTACAGGTTTGTCATAGATGGCCTTTATTGTTTGAAGATACGTTCCTTCTATTCCCACTTTCTTTAGGACTTTTACCATGAACGCATGATGGAGTTTGTCAAGCGCCTTTTCTGCATCTATTGGGATGATCATGGGATTTTTGTCCTTCAGTCCATTTATACAGTACATTCCATTTATCGATTTGCATATGTTGAACCATCCCTGCATCTCTGGGATAAAACCTACCTGGTCAGGGTGAATAATGCTTATTATATATTCTTGTATTCTGTTTGCCAGTATTTGTTGAGAATTTTTGCATCTATGTTCACGAGCAATTTGTCTATAACTTTCATTTATTATCCTGTCTTTGGTTTTGGTATCAGGATAATTCTGGCTTCAAAGAAGTACTTTGATAGTATCCTTTTCTTTCCTATTTTACAAAAAAAGTTTGAGAAGCATTGCTACTAGTTCTTCAGTGAATGTCTGGTAGAATTCAGCAGTAAATCCATCTGGGCCTGCCGACTGGGAGGCTGAGTTACCTGGTTTGTGTTGAGTCCCAGGTGAGCTTTGACAGAGTGAGACCCCGCCCCCAAGAAAGACGAACGACAAGGACAAGGCACTATAAATCAAAAGACACCAAATGCTAGAATTTACTCTCAAAGCCCAGGTTACCTCTTGGTATGGCCTCCAGTCTTACTCATGCTGAGTATGAGGCTGGCTCCCTCCTGGTTGGCCTGTGAGTTGCCTGGGTCCATGAATCTGCTGTTTGGATCAGCTGGCCTTGGTGTGTGTGGCTGCAGAGATGGATTTCCCTGGTCTCCCGTGGCTCCAGGCGCTGGCTGTTGGGGCAGGGAGGCCAGTCCCTGGGATCCTCTCCTTCCAGGGCTGCCAAGCCGGTCCCAGCTGCCTCCTTCTTCAGGTTTTTGAAAATGTTTGTTTGTTTGCAGAGACAGAGACAATGAGTGCACCATGGCATCCAGCCACCGCAAACAAACTCCAGACACATGTGCCACTCTGCGTCTAGCTGTCTGTGGGCGCTGGGGAATCAAAGCCAGGCCATTGAGCTGCACAGGCAAGCGCCTTAGAGCTGAGCCATCTCTCCAGCCCCTATTCAGGCTTTTCATTTCTACTTTGTGAGGGTGGGCGAGAGGCCGGAAGGGGCCTAGGAGAAAGTGGCAGGCCGGGTGCTCCGTTAGTTCTTTTAATATTTCTTCATCCCTTATCTGGTCTTTCCTACTGTTATACTGACTGATTCTAAAATCTCTTGGTCTAGGGCTGGAGAGATGGCTCAGTGGTTAAGGCACTTGCCTCCAGTGCCTAAGGCCCGGGATTCAATTCCCCAGGACCCACATAGGCCAGACCCTCAAGGTGGTGGTCCTGGTGCCTCTCTCTCTCTCTCTCTCTCTCTCTCTCTCTCTCTCTCTCTCTCTCTCTCTCTTTCTCTCTCTCTCTGCTTGAAAATGAATTAAAAAAATATTTTTTTAAAACTCAGTTAAAAAAAAAAAAGAATTTCCATAGGGTTTCATGACCTTGAGGTCCTGATCCTCCTGCCTCTGTCTCCTGAGTTCCAGGATTACAAGTGTTTGTCAGCATTTCTAGCTTCATGTCTGGTGACTTTGAACACGTGTTGTTTATTTCTTTATCTTTTCACATTTGGCTTTAGAATTCTTTGGTTTCATGTTTTGTGTAACTAATTTTCCCTTGGCTGTGTTTATTTCATTCTCCACACTCATCTACTGAGTTTTAAAGCTAATCTTCAGCTCCTACTATTAATAATGTACATATATATATATTTGAGAAACAGACACAGAGAGAGAGAGAGAGAGAGAGAGAGAGAGAGAGGGTATAGGGGCACAGGGCCCCATGCTACTGCAAATGAACTCCAGACACATGCATTACTATGTGTATCTGGCTTTACATGGGTATTGGGGAATCAAACCTGGGCCATCAGGCTTTGCAAACAAGTGCCTTTAACTGCTGAGCCATCTCTCCAGCCCCTATAAATATTTTTTTGTCAGGGTCTCCTGATGTAGTCCAGGTTGGCCTTAAACTCAAGATCCTTCTGCCTAAACCTTGAATGCTGGGATTACAGGCATATGCCATCATTCCTGGCTCTATTTATAATTATTTATTTATTTATTTATTTATTTGCAAACAAAGAGACAGAGACAGAGTGGGTGTGCCCGGGCCTCCAGCCACTGCAAACAAGCTCCAGATGCATGTACCACTGTGCATCCGGCTTTACATGGGTACTGGGGAATTGAACCAAGGTCATTAGGTTTTGCAGGCAAGTGCCTTAACTGCTGAGCCATCTCTCCAGCCCCTATTTATAATTTTTTGAATGAACTATCCTATATTATACTTCAGAAAATAGAAATATATCTATCATAATATTTTATTTTTTCTATTAATTTCCTTTGGTTGCAATTCCTGAATGCTGATTTTGATATATTTATCATGGTTTTAAAAAATACTTGGCCAAGAACCTGGGCTCTAAGGGAAAATTCCCATGACTAGAGAGCTACAGAGAGGTTGCACCCATTAGAATCTTGCCACATTAGCAATGTTTGTCTCATTTAACCTATACTGATCTTACTCTCTGACGAAGATTCTGTTTGTATTTTTCAAAAGACAGCGGGAGAGCCGTGAACAATCCAATTTCACCAACAAGCCATGGGATGATGGCTGACATCCTGGGAAGAGATGAACCACCCCTGGCCTATCATCTAGTCCCCAAATGAAACCTATGAGAAAGTGGTGAGATAAACAAGAGACCTATCACCACAGCAAGTCAGATAACCCAGGAAAGGTCAATGGAGGCAGACCAACGATACCCAACATAAACCAAAGCAGAAGTCCAGAGACACTTAAGATCTCAACAATAAAGCAGACTTAAGGAGGGAAATGGGGATACCATCATAAGATTTGCTCAAACAATGTCTCTAATTATGGATAATAATGATTTTAAAAAATAATACCTGGAGGACTGGAGAGATGGCTCAGCAATTAAAGGCATTTGCTAGCAAGCCTGACAGCTCAGGTAAAGCCAGATGCATAAAGTGGCACATGTGTCTGGAGTTTGTTTGTGGTGTCAGAAAGCCCTGGTGTGTCCATACTCTCTCTATATATATCTTCCTCTTCTGTCTCACAAATAAAAATAAAATATTTAAAAAATAAATACTTGGATGTTCTTGGCCATCTGCTGCTCATATTTATGCCTAAGAATTCCCATTAATTTTATTCTATTTGTAACAAGAATTTTAGGATTCCTTGCCAATACACCAATATGCTAACATACCAATAAATTTAGGGTACCCCTGATTCTAATCTTATGAATTAAAAAAAATTAAAATCCATACACCAGAGGGTAAGAGCTCCTGCTATGTGGAACACAGGAGAGAACAAAGAGCCCATGTGGGAGTAAGGGTTGGGGAGGGGTTCCTCTTGTCTTATCCCAGGTGAGACTTACCTAGAAGTTCGGGGGAGATGAGCACCAGCAAAAAGAGCCCTTACCCCCTGGTAAATGTCTATTTATAACCTTATTATGGTGGTCTTCACCTTCAGACTCAGGTGAGCCAGAGTGAGGACTGATTGGTCTGGGCTAGGGGCTGGCTCAAGAAGAGGTCAGGCATGACACCAAGTTTTGGGGCTGAGTTTAACAAATCACAATGCCAGGGTCAGATTTAAATTCTAGGAAAGGGGAACTCCTTCCCAGGCAGGGCTCAGGTTGCTTATGGAAAAACAGATCTAGGTAATTCCTTTAGTCAAGAGATAAGGAAAGGAAAGACCCTTTTCTGATCTCTAATAAAGTAGAGATTGCAAGAGCAAACTTAAGGACAGTTCTGCTTTTTACATCCAGGGCCTAAATTACCTAACCTAAAGTACCTAATGAAGCTACCTGACTTCCTCTCATACTTACCATACCTGCCTTTGATGATTAAGGGGGAGGGGCAGGTTCTATACCTCAAGAAAGGTACAGGACTTTCTCATCTTTTCTGAGGAGAAGGCATCATCAATCATGACTGAAATATGGTCCTGCTGTCTGGATCAAGTATTTTTTTAACTTTTGTTGACAGCTTCCATAATTATAGGCAATAAACCACAATGATTCTTTCACCACCCTCACTTCCCCCCCCATGTCCACCCTCCATCATATCCACTCCCCCTCTCAATTAGTCTCTATTTTATTTTGATGTCATCATCTTCCTCCCTTTATGAAGGTCTTGTGTAGGAAGTTTCAGGCACTATGAAGTCATGAATATCAAGGCCATTTTGTGTCTGGAAGTTTGCGTTGTAAGCAGTCCTGCCCTTCCTTTGGCTCTTACAATCTTTCCACCACTTTTTCTACAATAGACCCTGAGCCTCGGGAAGTGTGATACAGATGTCTCAGTGCTGAACACTCCACTGTCATTTCTTCTCAGCATTGTGGTGCCTTTTGAGTCACCACCATCTGAAAAGAGAAGCTTCTCTGGCCAAAAGTGAGAGTAGCATTAATATATGGGTATCCACATTTTTAAAAAGTGCGTATGAAGAAGTTTGGTGGGCATGACATATGCATTTGGCCAGACAAAAGCAGGGCCTATGACCTCCCCTGCCATAGGCTTTTGGCTTGGTCTCAATACCAGGCATGTATTCCCTCCCATGTAGTGGGAGTCCAGTCCAATTAGAGAATGACTGGTTTTCCCCATAATAGATGTGCCACTATCGCACCCATTGACACATTTGGCCAGTCTGCCCAGTCTTAAGATTTGCAAGGTCCACTGTTCTTTGCCATCATGATGACTTCTCTCTCCCATAGGGCTGCAGGCAGCCATAGCTTTTTCCAGCTTTCTGCCAGCTGGTTAACAGAGAGGAGATTTCCAGCTCAGCTCCAGCTTAATTTCCAGGCCTGTGGGTTCTTCAGGAATAGGGTCTTACCATCTCGTTCTGGTATTACCCTCAGATTTGAACTGAGAGCAAGCACCATGGTCCAATGCTGGTGGTCTTCCTTCCTCTCTCTTGTCAGCCTGGATTGGCCTTTACCCTCCGTCTTTCCCCTTTGTGCTTTTTCTAATTAGACTTTCTTGTCAGTTGTGGGGTTTTGGTTACCAGGGAGGTCAAATGGGGTGCTTGGTCCTCCATCTGGCTCTGATCTGCATTTTTAGCAAAACAACTAAGTTTGGAAGTTTGAAAGTAACGACATTAGGGCTGAGAGATTTCTTAATGTAAATACATTTCAGCAGAGTTAATGAAAACTTGGAGTGCTTACAAAGTTGGATATATTACATGTGTGACAAATTATATATAAACCAGATTTCGTTTCCTGTTTTTTTTTTTCTTTTTTCTTTTAATCAGCAAAGGGGGAAAATGGAAGAAAACCCTGTCTCCTATAGTATAGTTATATAGTTCAGGGGATAATGCATATTTAAACATTTCAACATTTGCAGTTCAAATGAGTCAAACTTTACCAAAACAATCCCCCCAAAATATAAAGTTCCAACTAGTGATGAGCCCCTCACTCAGACACGGTACAGGCTTTGCCTCTGGGCCCATCAGGCCCAGGCTGCTGCTGTTAACAACCGCACTGCCATTCCTCTCGCTCGTCTCTCATCACTACGGTGATTCTTGTTAAGAAAAGTGAACCATCCCAATCACGTGCTCCGGTGCCTTCTTTGGTCTTTTCATCTGTGTCTGCCGCTTCCACAAAACAATACCTATCTAGTCAATATACATCTGTTGAAAAAAAGATGGACAGTACAAAATGCTGTCCCCAAAGGAAGCTTTCTAGAGGAAAGAAGAGACAAAAATGTGTAGATTCCATGGACTCCCAGCCAATGGATCCCAGCTTCAAATGGTTTTGTGCAGTGACTGACTTGATGTGTATGCTTACCTGAGTATAAGCCTAGTGAAAAGTATGCTTACCTTTCCAATGAGAGAGAAAAATCTCGATTCAACAGGCAAAATGATATATAAAATAGATTGATCCATCCACTCCCTTTCCCCCACCTCCTCCTCAGGCAATAGTTTGTGGTTGAGGTTTTCCCTGGTTTAGGAATGCAGGTTGTGCACATCCCCAGCCCTCTAGGTAATAATTTTGGATGGATTCTTGTTTATATTTCTAGTGTTTCCTTATGCAATTAAATAAGAAAGATTTTTCTTTCCCTTCCTTAGAAAGGTAGTGTTCTGTGTTTACCAGTACCTGCTGGAGCTCTACCCATGTGGATGGGTCGTCATACATCAAAAAGACCCTTATTGTTAATCACTTTTGAGGTTTCTAGTAGTTTGCCACTCCAACAAAGGCCCCCGGAAGGATCGTGTCCACGTGCCTGTTGTGTGTGTGCAGAGGTATTTGCAGAATTGATTGGCAGAAGTGGGATCTCTGGCTCAAAGGGCACTTACGTCTTTTTCTTTTAATTTGGCCTGCTGTCACTTTCTACCTTCTTCCAGCATGTTCGAGAATCTTTCTTTTCTTTCTTTTCTTTGCTAGTTACCAAACAACATGAACCTTTTCCTCACATTACTACCTTTATTAGCATATAAAATTCTTCAAGGGAATGATTTTCAGGTGAGAAATCTCACATATATATATATATATATATATACATATATATGTATATTGACAGAGCATCTCAATATCTATATAATGAGCCTAGGTGGCCTTGAATTCCCGCTCCTCCTGCGTCCACTGTAGGAGTGCATCACCATGTCCCACTAGGATTAAAAAATTCAAATGGAGGGGCTGGAGAGATTGCGGGTGAGTTCCCAGTACCCACATAAAGCCAGAGTGGCCCATGCATCTGGAGTTTGTTCATAGCAGCTAGAGGCCCTGGTGCACACATTCTCCAATCTCTCTCTCTCTCTCTCTCTCTCTCTCTCTCTCTCTCTCTCTCTCTCTCTCTCTCTCCTTGTAAATAAGCAAATAAAAATCTTTAAATTTTTTAAAATTGGATCTTAGACTGTTTAGAGGGGTGCTGGGGTGGGCAGGGTGATGAGGGTCCAGGCTCAAGCAGTTGGGGAGGGTCAGAGATTGTTGAGAACTTGGGCTGTCTTGTACTAAGAGCTGTGTGTGTGTGTGTGTGTGTGTGTGTGTGTGTGTGTGTGTGTGTGTGTGTTGGTCGTGAGGGTTGAGATGGGTCTGGCCATGTGGCCTTGGAACTATGTAAACCAAGTTGGCCTCAGGGGCCATATCCCAGACTCTACTTCCCCAGTGCTGGTTAACAGGTGTTGGCCACCATGCCCAGTTGACAGCGTGGTGTCCCCTCCCCAGCAGGAGGTGAAGAAGGTACCTGAGAGAGGACGAGATGGTGAATCCCAGCAGCCTGTGCAGGACATGGGAGAGACTCTAACTTCGTGTTCTTGGACTATGGTAAGACTGTTGCCTAGCGGGTTTTCAGTCTGGAAAGGTTGGGTGGCCACTTTCTTACTTGGATGCGCAGAACCCAAGACACCGACTTGGTTCCGGCTCTCGGAACCTGGGGCCTGGAGATGGGATTTCCCACTTTCTAACGAGGACAGTCATCCTGGGCATGCTCCGTCCTGTCCCGACACCGCGGAGGGCCCGACCAGTGGCTCCGGGGTTCACCTGCTTCGCCTGTAGGCTGCCTCTGGTTCCCCCATGAGTCTGATCTGGCCAGGGTGGAAAGGTCCCCAGAGCGCTCTGGGGAGTGAGAGGGACCAGACAGCCCTGAAGACAGCCTTCCACAGCCCCGGCCTTCAGGAGGGGACACGGTATTCCCTTCGAGTGCCCTCAACCCCAGCGCTTGGAGTTCAGGTTCTAACCATTTTGATCCAGTCTCTTCATTTAACGAACTCACGAAGATCCGCTGGTTACTGGCTGTAGCCTAGTAATGTCAGTTTAACCACTGGCCCATACATTTCTACTGAGGACACGTTTTTCCCAGGATCACGAGGAATTGCGGAGGGGGAAAGCACCGAAGATCTCAAGCAGATAAAGACGAAGCCTGCCAGATGCAAGTCACTAAAGCTCCCCACTCCCACCCCTACCCCACCCCTACCCCACCCCTACCCCAGCCAGTGCTCTTTCCCAGTGGACAGGGTGCTGGCTGTTCGCAGCCTCTGCCTTCTGGATGGGTTCTGGCGACCACAGGCTTCATCTACAGAGCCAATGCCTGGAAGAATTCCATGACTGCGATGGCTAGAAAGGCTTGGGGTCGGGGTCAGGAATGAAGATGTGCAGATCGCAGTCATAAAGGCAGACGGGGATTTCTGGAACGTGGGCGTAAAACAAAGCCTCCGCTAAGTTCACATGTTCTTCCTGTACACATGGAGTGTAACATATCAATGCCACCAGGAAACAATTATGCTCAAGACCAGGTAGGAAGCAGATTTCATTTCCTTAAGGAGCAAAATATTCTTTGTCCCAGCCATTTGCCATTCTATCCTGAACAGACGCAATGAAGCTTGGTGTCCCCTCCCCAAAGTAACTGAACTCATTTCTCTGTCCTATCAGGACCGTTTAAAGAAGAGTGGGTAAAGCCGGGCGTGGTGGCGCACGCCTTTAATCCCAGCACTTGGAGGCAGAGGTAGGAGGATCGCCGTGAGTTCAAGTCCATCCTGAGACTACAGAGTGAATTCCAGGTCAGCCTGGACTAGAGCGAGACCCTACCTCAAAAAAAACAAAAAAAGAAGAGTGGGTAAGTCAGGCCGTGTGAGCATTCCTTGGGCAAATGTTTTTGACTAGTTCTGCATTCGGCCTCCAAGGTAAGAACTGAACGTTGACCAGCTGGCTGAAGGCTGTGGTCTCAGTTGGCAAATGCTTGCCTAGCATGCAGGAAGGCCTGAGCTCAGATCCCCAGCACCACGTAGGAAGCTCAGCAGCAGTGGAACGTGCCTGCAGCATTCTGAAGCAGTGGCAGGAGGATCCTCAGCTACATAGCAAGTTTGAGGCCACCTGGGCTACATGAGACCCTGTCACAAGCCAGCAAACAAATGACAGCTGGTCTGTTGGTCACTAGCCAGCTGCAGCAGCAGGAGGAGGAAGCAGTGGCTAGTGGTGTTCCCTCGAGTTGCACGCCTCCAGTGCCAGTGGCCAGTGTTGGAGCCAAGACTGGACTCTAAAGACCTGACAGGCCTCTGGGATTATTCCAGCAAGCAGGGCCTTGAGGTCTCCTTTCAGTCTCCTCTTTATATCCTTTATCAGCTTCTGGATCTCTCTTCTTTTCACCCTGGACACCCTACAGTTCACATGAATCCTCAGTGGTGGCTGCCAAGACCCCCTTGGGGTGACCGACTCTACAGGGATTTCATCCAGGAGCTGGCACATAAGCCCGAGCACCCAGCTGAGGACCTGTTATGCCCAGCAGGTGGGTGTTCTGTGGTTGTGGTTGTGGCTCCCTGCCAGCTCAGGCCCCCTTCTCTGTGTGGTCGCTCTGTGCTGAGAAGTCAGACCTGGGAACCAATTTTAAGTAGAGCTGCTTGGGAGCCCAGTGTGGGCCTGGGAGGGGAACTGGAAGCTGGGACGTCTGCAGTCGTGGAGCTGAGATGCTTTGTGCTAGGAAGCAGTCAGGAATGCAAGCTGGGCTGCTCAGGCCCACCAAGGCTCCGAAGCCACTGGGGGCTCCATGGTGATTCTTTTCAAAGCTGCCAAGCCCCACCCGGCTCAACCCCCACGACTGAGGGAATGCAGATACACCACATGAAAGGGTCTTCATTGCTGCAGCCCAGGAGAAAAATCTCCCAACCCATTTGCTGAGGGCTTACAGAGCCCAAGAAGGGTTGTGTGGACCCACCCCAGCCGCTTGCTGAGCCAACCCCAAGCCTTGTTTCTTCGCACCGGTCTCAGCCATTGAGGCTTGTGTCTGGGGAAGGGTTTATTCAGGCTTGCGTGGCACAAACTGTTTCAAACAGCCTTGACTGCGACTGTCTCCAGGCAGGCAATCAGGACGACGGTCTGCAGAGTTTTGTCAAGATGTCTGTTGGTTGCTCCAGGAGGCTGGACTGGCATAGATAGGTGTGATGGTCAGGTTTTGTTGTCAACTTGATCTTTTTAATTATCTTGGGTGGGTCTCTGAGGATGTTTACAGGAAGGCAGCCTCTCAGCAAGGGGCAGGATGTAAAGAAGCTCAAAGGAGCTGGAAGTAAACATCCTTTCCTTGTGGGCAGTGCAGGAAGGAAATTCCAGAGACTCAGGAAGCCATTGAGTCTGGGATAGGGTTGTAAGACCCCACCCTAAGGCTATATAAAGGGAAAGAAATTTTCTTTGTCCCTCCTGCCCGTTTGCTATTCTATGTGGTATAGGTGATGGGTTTTTCTTTTTGCTCGGACCTGTGACAGGGAAACAGCCTCTTTTGCATTCTGGAACTTCCCCTCAATCTGTAGTTTCAATAAATACTTTCCTCCCCCAAATTGTGCCGGGTTTAAAGATTCATCCCAGTGGCGTGTGGCTGACTGCGACAATAGGTAATCCACTTTTTCAAGGAAGCTCCCACAGAGAGCTCAATAGTTGCCAATTAGAAAGTCAAATGTCCCATCCTTAACATCTTTGCTTGATTTCAGGAAAATGAACATCAGAACGTGTGCTCACAATATAAACCTGAAGAACTTATTATCACCAACAGCAATTGTAATAGGTTTTAAACAATGCTTAACACCTGCCCAGTGGCCAAGGAGAAGTCTCACTAAGAGGCCCAAGTTGCTGAGCTTTAGGGATGGATGGATTCCTGAGCTCTTGACCTGCAGCTGCAGTCAAAGGATCCACTCACGGGCTTTGGGTTTAGACTGTGCTGCCACAGGAGAGGCCCTTAAACAGGGAGATGGATTTCTCAGAGCCACTCTGGCTGGTAGGTGGAAGGGGGGGGGGCTAGGTTGCCATGGGAACAAGGAACCCAAGGAGATGCAACAATGGAGAGCCAGTGAGAGAACAAGTCAGGATACAGGTGGGTACAGACTCTTTAGACCTGGGAAGGAGAGTGATAAGTTGAGTTTACTTAAGCTGTTTTAGAGGTTTTTACAGAAGTTTGTAGAATTTTGTATGATCGTGGCAGATGAAGCCATGACAAATCTTGACTGCTTTTGTTGGTTGTGGTGGCTTGAATCAGATGTCCCATAAACTCATGTATTTTGAATGTGTGGTCCCCAGCTGGTGGCAGCTTGGGAGGTGGACACTTGCTGGAGGAGGTGTGTTGCTGGTGGAGGGGTTTGGGGATGTTGCAGCCCGCTCCCCCTCACTAGAGCTTGCCTCACTCTCCTGCTCTTGTTTTAATCTTCTGGCAGAGGTGATGTTCAGCCTCTCCTCCTGCCAGGCTTTCCCTTGTCATCGTGGAAGGGCCCTGGATGAAGCATGGCATAGTGGGCCTTTGGCTGAAGAAAGCAGGTGAAATTCCAAGGGGACTCCTCAAGCTTACTGTGCCTTGTGATCCACCTCCACGCCTGCTCACAGAAATGCTGGCATGGCAGTACCCACCTCGAAGCCCACACTTGGAAGGTGGAGCTAGAAAGGAAGGTCTCGAGGGAAGCTGGCGGCTCGACTAGCCAAATTGGTGAGCTCTGGGTTCAGCTCTACCTCAGAAAATAAGGTGGAGAGCCTCCTTACACATGTGCCCACATGCATGAACACACAAGCACACATAGGAATACCATACACACATATGCATGTAAGAAAAGAAAAAAGAAACAGCTCTCTTTATGCTGGTCTGTCAAAATGGATACCAAGCTTGAAGAATCCCTGACCACACAAACCTGCAGATATCGGTGACACTAATGAGCCATTTCGATAAGTCCTTCCCTGAGGACAACAAGATCGGTCAGAAAAGGCCAACATACAACATACAACCAGGGCTTTTCATCAGGGCAGAATAACTTTATAACTAAATGTTTTCTTTGTATGGATGCTGCATTCGCTCTATAAAAGCCGCTTTTTAAT
>PVHP010046180.1:0-13468 GCA_004024765.1 Zapus hudsonius | reverse complement strand
TAGAATAATACCCAAGTGCTGTGTGTTGGTGAATGCTGTGTCCGTGGGGGTCACCTGGGATTTCTGGATCCACGGTAAGGATTGCTCATGGCAGATGTGAGGAACACTGTTCTCTGAGGTGCAGCCTGCTCATAGGTGAAGAGATTCTTTGGAGGTTCTGAGACTTCTGTGAGATGACCTACTTGGTGACTGTCCCACATAGACCAGAGCTCAGGCTGCTGGCCCTCTCACTGCAGTTTCTTCTTGTGGTGGCTTCACTAGGTTCCTCTCCTCTACCTCTGTGTGTCTGTGCCTGGCACCAGCCTATATCATGCTTCTCTGTTCAGCTTCATTCATACAGCAGCTTCCTACCTGCCCTCCAGCTGGCCGGCCATTCCTTTTCCCTCTCCCACAGTGCTTAAACCCACTCTGTCCCAATCCATGACGGGACGCGTGGAGCTCTGTCTTCATCCAAACCCATCCCTTCATGTATTAAGTCTCCAGAAGAGGGCTGTGCAAATCACAGGAGACACAAGAGCTAACCAAACTCTGTGGTTTTCCTGCCCTCTGTGGTTCTCAGGGAATGGGACACTTTCCAACTGATTACTAATTTCACCCATAGTCTCCTAGCTTTCTGTGGCTGCGGTTTCAGGTAAGCATCCTCTGAGTTTCTGTGTGGCAGATCCAGGCCCCTGAGTAGCAGCTCCTCCCTGTATTTCAGTGAGAGGATTCCTACCTGGAACAAAGACTGTATTTACTGGCTTCCCTTGTAATTAGGCATGGCTTAAGTTTAAGTTAGTCTCCCCAGGACTCGAAGCAATATCACTTCAGAGCTACTCTCTTTTTTAAAAAAAAAATTTCAGACCTATTTTATTAAGCACCAGGTAATAAACACAGAGCTGTACCACCAGGGGTATCTCATGGGGGCTGGATGACTGTCTGAGATGACCTTGGGTCCTGCTTGAGGACAGGATCCGAGGAGCATGGCTGCGCATACCCACCTGTGTTGTAGTGCTTGGTGCAGTATCGAAGGTCCTTCTCTTCCTTCAGGATAAACTGGGGCAGGGTCAGTCCATCTGCCACCTGCACAGCCCCCTGCTCCTGCCACTCAAAGATGAGGTCATTCATGGTGTATCCAACTGGGAGGGTCAGAAGAAAGGGCATCAAGAAGGGGACTTCAGCTGTGGGCATGGTCAAGGTGGCAGGTTGAGAGAAGCTCATTTGAGGTGGAATTTAGGAGACCCTTTTGCCTCCCCCACCCCACAAAGGAGGTAAAACTGGTCGAATTGTGTATAGCCCTCCCCCTAGCTCTGCCCTTGCTTCCTGTTCTTCATTCAGTCTTTGCTTGTCTGGTGTCCCTGCTCCTCCCTCACCCCTATGGTAAGGAGCAGTTGTCATCAGTAGTTTTCACACACAGACCTTGTAAAGAAGAGATTGACTCCTTTCTGTTCTGTTCTTCTATTCTATTCTATTCTATTCTATTCTATTCTATTCTATTCTATTCTATTCTTATTTTTATTTGGCTCATGTGTGTGTGTATTATATGCATGTGAATGCCCCCTCAATGTCCAGTGTCCTGATCTACTGATCATCTGCCCATTCTCATTTTGAGCCAGAGTCTTTTACTGACATATCAGCATTTTTCATGAGCTTGGGTGATTCCCTGGTCTCTGCTCCCTTTGCAGGATTGTTATAGACGTGTGGGACCATGCCCAGCTGTTTATGTGGGAGCTGGAGATTTGAATTTGGGTGGGCTTAGGCTCTCTCAGGCTCTCATGCTTGTGCAGGAAGTGTATTTAACTACTGAACTTTCCAGTCCCCCCCTTTTTTTGAGTCAGGGTCTCACGTAGCCCAGGCTGACCTCAGACTCACTATATATCCCAGGCTGACTTCAAATTCAAAATCATCTTGCCTCAGCCTCCTGAGGACTGGGATTACTGGTGTGTACCACCATGCCCAGCTGGTTTTTACTTCTGACGGTACACTCCACTTCGAGTAACTTGTCAACTACCTTCCCTGCCGGAGGAGCACCCTGGTGGGTTCATGGACCATTTCTCCTCTGATCCTGGTTACCACATTCCCAAGGGATTTGACAAAGCACCTCCTTGGAGGACATAGCTGATAACACAGTGTGTGCTTCAGTCAGCCAGCCTAGGGTGGGGAGCTATGTTTCTAGTTTATTTCTAAAAGCTAAGCCTCCCAGGGCCCATAGATTAGGGAATTTCTGCAGGGTAAGTGGGAGCCTGGCAATACACACAACACACGAAAGAGACTCACAGCTTTCCAGCTGCATAATACACGTCTGGACATCCATGGGGAAATTCTTCAAGTCCATGGGGCAGGCCAGTGTCAGGGTGATTCTGGGAAGAGAAGAGACTTGGGGTGATGATGGGTTCACCGTTCTAGTGACCAACAACAGAAATCACTTAACTATGGGCATCTTTTCAAGTTCCTGCTCTGAGCTCAGAGAGGGAAAGTTGACTGCCTAAAGCCACAGAGTCAGAGGATCTTCTAGCTTTCTTTGGAGTCTGTTTGAGCCCTGTGTTTAGCAGGTTGCTGGTCGGGTGCTGCCCCCACCCATGCTCTTCCCTTAGGCAGAGTCAGCACCCAGGTTGTCCACTGAGCCCCCAGCCTCCACGGGGCCCTCGTGCTTTTGTAGCAGGTGTGGAACCTGCCTCTTGGCTGTAGCCCTTCAAGCACTGGGCTCAGTAAGGTGTTCCTATGTAGCCAACTTCATCTGGGGACTGAGGCTGGGTCAGGTGGAAGGCAGTGGGTTCCCTGAACCTAGGGCTGCAGCCCCAGCCTTGGGGCACCTTAGAGCACCTGAGGTTTGCTGCTTAAGCTGAGATTCAAGCGTGGTTTGAAAGGGGCTTGTTCACATCTGCAGCAAAGGAGGAGGAAGGCCTCTCAGATCAGTAAGCTCCCTCTCTCCCTCCCCCTCAGGTGAGAACACAGCTGCAGGCAGTTAGGCAGGGATTGGTCTAAGGTCTCACAGCCCCATTCAAAACCAGCTCTCTTAGTCTTTGCCTGCAGAGCCTGGCTTAGGCTGGCCAGTATGCTTTCCAGCTGTTCTCAATGGTCAGTCCCTATGCCTCCCTGCAGCTTACAGCTTTGCTCACTCACATGCACCTCACCCCTTGGAGTACAAAGCAGAAGCAGGAGGGGGAAAAGGAAGAGAGAAAAGAGGAAGCAGGGAAAGAGGAGACATGCCAAAGCAAAGAGAATGCAGCGCTTCTGAAGATAAAAGCTTCAAAGTGGGTCGGCTGTCACGCTGGGTTAATTTCCTGAAGTTGAATGACCTTGGGAACAACGCTTTCTGCTGATCTGTCCTTCTGTCATACGGCCTGGGACTTGGCTTCTTGGAGACAGAAAAACTTTCTGGCAGCAACAAACTGCAAGCAGGGTGCCCTCCCCTCCCCCAGCCGGTCAGAGTTAGTTTTATCGTCCAATGATTGTCCTGTAGGCACAACTCCACCTTAGGAACCTCTGGTTTCTCTGGCAGGTCCCTCAGTGGTGAAGGTCCTATGTCCCTCCCCCTACAGCCTGCCCCTGGAAGGAACTGAACCCAGTCACCCCTGAGCAGGGTCAACCCAGCCTCTCATAGTTCTTTTTTTTAATTTAATTTTTATATTTATATTCGCAAAGGAGAGAGAGAGGGGTGGGAAAGAGAAAGAAAGATAGAATGGGCACACCAGGGCCTCTTCAAATTCCAAAAGCATGACTAGTTTGTAATCTGGTTTTTTACATGGGTATTGGGGAATTAGACTTGCCTATCAGGCTTTGCAAACAAGTGCATTAACAGCGGAGACATCTCTCCAGACCCTCTCACAGGATTTTTTTATTTCTTTAGTTTTATTTTTTTTGGAGCTCAGGCTGACCTGGATCTCACTCTGGAGTCCAAGGGTGGCTTTGAAATCATAGCGATCCTCCTATCTCTGCCTTCCAATGCTGGGATTAAAGATCTTTATGGCTCCTCTCAAACAGGAATTAGATTTCTCTCCCTGAGGAACTGAGCAGGGAGGGGAGGTCATTTCGAACCGGTGCCCTTTGAAATCACGACATGTTCATTCATCATGCCCGTGTAATGCCATGTCCCGTCTAGCATTGATTAAAACATAGGCCCAATAATAACTATGGAATCTTTGGAAAGTTCCTTAGATTTCCAGAGCTCACTTCTCTAATAGAGCATTATCAAACCTGGGTCACAAGTTGTAGAATGATATAATACATGAAAAGTAGCCACTACATTCTCAATGATTAGG
This sequence comes from Zapus hudsonius, assembly GCA_004024765.1. Classification (NCBI taxonomy): domain Eukaryota; kingdom Metazoa; phylum Chordata; class Mammalia; order Rodentia; family Dipodidae; genus Zapus; species Zapus hudsonius. Next base: position 9,227 of record PVHP010046180.1, on the reverse strand, counting down.
CCCTCCCCCCCCCTCTCTCTTTTGGTTTTTTGAGGTAGGGTCTCGCTTTAGCCCAGGCTGGCCTGGAATTCACTCTCTAGTCTCAGGGTGGCCTCGAACTCATGGTGATCCTCCTACCTCTGCCTCCTGAATGCTGGGATTAAAGGTGTGTGCCACCACGCCTGGCTCTATCTCCTGAACACTGGCCACTGTCCCCATGCCCTGGTAGGGGGAGACTAGGGATAGGTGGGGAGGGTGACAAGATACTCTGAAAGCTTAGCCTTTAATGTCTACGTAGCTGGGGGAAGATCCTCAGGCACAATGTGTGTGAGAAGTGTGAGAAATAGAGAGACCGTGCTGTCTCTTCTGCTTTAGGGTTAAAAAAATAGAGAAATACATTCTGGAAAGACACGATTCTGTGGGAAGCCCCCTCCCTGCCCCTTCCTGAATCAGCCATCATTGAAGCCCCAGAGAGATAACAGTCCTTGGGACTAAGAGTCACCATCCTTGTAGCCGAAGCAAACCTTGAAAGAAAAACATCTATTTTTGCGTTTGGTAAAAGAACCCTAAATCTTCCCTTCCTTTTATTTTCCCCTAGAAACTGTGCCATTTTTGTATTTCAGCCAAGCATGTGAGATTATGAGGGTTTGGTGGTTTGATCCAGGCATCCCCCATAAACTTATATGTTCTGAATGCTTGATCTCCAGCTGATGGCAATTTTGGAATTGGAACCTTGTTGGAGGTGTGTTGTTGGGGACGGGTGTTGTTGGTTATGGGGACTACAGCTAATTTCTCCCTGTGACAGTGTTTGTCACACTCTCCTGCTGCTGTTGGCCAGGAGGTGATGTCCAGCCTCTGCTCATGTCATCGTTTTCCCTGTCATCATGGAGTTTCCCCTCCAGTCTGTAAGCCAAAATAAACCCTTTCCTCCACAGGCTGCTTGTTCAGGTGCTTTGTGCAGCAAAGAGAAGCTGACTGCATCAGAGGGCAACTCTGACTCACAGGAATGCCCGGGCCCCTGCCTGTGTTAGGGAATACAACAATGCCAGCAGACCCTGCTTGTGTGCTCTGCCAGAACCCTTTCAAAAGCTACGCACCATTCTGCAGAAGTAAATATTGCCTTGTCAAGACACATGGGACTGTGTGGCCCTTCTTGAACCCTAACAGAAGATGGGCAGCCCTGGCTTATCCTCATGGGCAGTGCCATCATAGTAGGCCATTGACTCTGAAGCTATTGCAACTTTCCTGGCTTCATTCCTTTGCCCGAACTACTGATCACCTTGTTTGACTACACCATCTTTGTCAAAATCAAGGGTCACTTAAATTTCCCTAGCATGCCCTCCCTGGTGTCCTCGGTTCTAATGAACCAGGGCTCCCAGGCTCCCTTACTGGGTTATTCTCTTGCTGAGCTTACCTGATGCTGTAAAGGACGTTGCCGTTCCGGGAGATCCGCAGCAGCTTGTTGTCGGTGGTGATTTCATGGAAGTGGGCTCCCTTCTCATTGGCAAAGAACAAGTCAGGCTTCCAGATGGAATCCAGCATGGATGGGTCCAGGTCTAGAGAGTCATCGGGGTACTCATTGTAGGCCAGACGGGGGTCATTCCACTGCTGCCTTAGGAAGATGTTGACTCTGTAGTCCTGCCGTCGGGAGACAGGAGCAGGGGCAATGTTAGACCCCGGATGGCAACTTTCAAAGCCCAACACAGAGGAGGCTGAGTGCGGCTGCATCTCTGTGGGGCGAGACAGAGTCTGCGCATGAGGCCAGGGGAGCCTCACATCTAAGCGCACTCGACTCCTCAGTGAGGTTACCTAAATGTTATTCATTCATTCGTTCTTTTTTTTTTTTTTGAGGTAGGGTCTCACTTTAGCCCAGGCTGACCTGGAACTCAGTCTGTAGTCCCAGGTTAACCTCAAACTCACAGCAATCCTCCTACCTCTGCCTCCAGAGTGCTGGTGTTAAAGGTGTGCACTACCACACCTGGCTTATCTTTTCTTCTGAAGAAATTTTAAAATAAAGTTCAAAGACTAATGTAATAGATGTTTGCACCATCTTGTTATTATCTGATAATTTTTATTTCATGTTTGATTTTTTTTTGGGGGGGTGGATGTTGATTTTGAGAAGAAATCTTGCTATGTAGCTCATGATGGCCTCAAACTCACAACAATTCTCCTGCCTCAGCTTTGCAAGTGATTGCAGGCATGTACCACTATGCTCAGTCCCTTGCTTCATGTTTCTTAGGTAAGAGAAATAATATATTGTAACTAAAATTTTTAGCCATCTTCCCCAGTGGTAGTTATTTTTATGCATACTGAAGTTTGAGAATTACTGATGTAGACAACCTGAAGGAATAAAAGGAAAAATAGCCGGGCGTGGTGGCGCACGCCTTTAATCCCAGCACTCGGGAGGCAGAGGTAGGAGGATCACCATGAGTTCAAGGCCACCCTGAGACTACATAGTGAATTCCAGGTCAGCCTGGACTAGAGTGAGACCCTACCTCGAAAAAAAAAAACCAAAAAAAAAAAAAAAAAAAAAAAAAAGGAAAAATAGCTCAATATTCCTAGCTTTCTGTTTAAAGGTGACAGACAATGGGGCTGGGAATGTGGCTCAGTTGGTAGTTGTACATGAAGCCCTGGGCTTGATCTCTTCAGCGCCACATAAACCAAGCTTGGTGGTGCATGCCTGTAATCCCAGTACACAGGTAAATTCAAGGTCATCCTCAGCTACATAGAGAGGTAGAAGCCAGCCTGGGATACATGAGGCTATGTCTCAAAAACTAACTAACTAAATAAATAAAGGGGGCTGGTGAGATGGCTCAGCAGTTAAAGGTGATGTGGGAATTTTGGGGTTCAGGAGGGCCCCAGATTAAGAAATCCCAAATTTCGGGTTCTTTCCCAATATTTATGAAGAATAGTTAAAGACGGGACCAAGAAGGACAAATTATGATTATTGAGTTTATTTGAGGAGAAATCACAATTTGTGGAGTTTATTTAAAGGGAACTGGAACTGGGAAAGGAAGACTGGAACATTTTTATGGGGAAAACATATTTCAGAAAAGTGGAAGTTAGGGAGAACTGAGGCTTAGGAAGTAAAATTCAAAGGGGGCTGTGAACATGTGGAAAGCTTTGAGGAAAGACTTAGAGGGGCTGCAAACGCCCATGTGGTAGATCCAGAGTGGCAATCCACACATAGGAAATTCAGGGACTGTGAAACAGGTAGAGTGGGGAGATTAGGATTAAAGAGATGAACACACTAGGCATTGTGTGTTCTCAAGGGGTAAGCAGGTCCCAAGTGGGAATCTGCACACGGTAAATTAGAGAACATCAGACAGAGCAGAGAGAAGTAAAGTGACATTAAAAGACAGGGTTAGGTTAAGTCCCTTTCCCACCTGCCAGATGGACAAGTGGGGCTGGGAACCGAGACTCATGTGGGGGAAGCTCAGACCACACCAGTAGAGAGGATCTCAGGAACTGGAGAAGATCTCAGGAAGAAGAGGGAGGAGCCCCACCAGGCTGCAACCTTTAGAGGGTTTAGTTCAGGTAGGTAGTGAAGGATCTGATTTGTTGTTTGATCTGGAGGATGGATCACAGAGCCGGTCCATATCTGGGTGGGGCTGAGATCATAGCATGTTCAACTGTGGCCAGCAGGGGGCATTGTAGTTCAATGACAGACACAAGTTTTAATCCTAGTTATGAGTGTTCTTTCTTATGCCAAGATGAGAAATCAGGTGTTTGGTATTTTCTGGTTTCCTCTGGGCCTCTAACCCTAGCTGAAACCTGCCTAGCTTTCTCTATTCCGTCTCAAAGGTACTTGCTTGCTGGCCTGGATTCGATTCCCCAGTACCTATAAAGCCAGATGTGCAATGTGGTGCATGCATCTGGAGTTCATTTGCAGTGTCAAAAGGCCCTGGTGCACCCATACTCCTCTTTATCTCTCAAATAACTAAATAAAATCATTTAAAAGATAATAGTCAGCTGGGTATGGTAGCGCACGCTTTTAATCCCAGCACTCAGGACGCAGAGGTAGGAGGATTGCTGTGAGTTCAAGGCCACCATGAGACTACATAGTGAATTCCAGGTCAGCCTGGGCTAGAGTGAGACCCTACCTCAAAAAAACAAAAAAGTAAAACAAAAAAAGAAGTCAACTCCCAAGCAATGAAGAAAGTTGAGTGGAAGAATTCTAGAATGTTCCTGCTGGACCTGGGCTTTACACTAACTGTCCTAAAACCACTCTTCTGTAACTTCCTAGGCATGCACTTGTGGCTTGGGAAGGCTTAATAGATGTCACGGAGTCAACTCCCATCAGCTTCTACAGCAATAGGATTTAATACATTTAATAATATGCAATGGTATTGCAACAATGGAACTACAGTACTGTCATTGCACTAGGAAGGTATTCAAGGATAAAAAAAATGAGGAAAATGGCAGCCTAAATGAAACATAATAGGTTTCTTTATTGTACGACTTCTTAGAGAACTTACTGTACTATCAAAGTCAGTGTATGCCTCCAGGAAGGGAACAGAACATGCAACACTGCTCTGGTTTACTTGGCGTCATAGTCAGCCACACGCTGCCGGGATGAACCTCCAAACCAGGCACAGTTATGGGAGGAAAGGATTTATTGATGCTATAGATCCAGGGGAAGTTCCATAATAGTGAAAGATTCACCCCCTTTCACAGGTCCAAGCAGAGAGAGAAAACCCATTACCAACACCACACACACACACACACACACACACACACACACACACACACACAGAACAGCAAACAGGCAGAGAGGGATGGGACAAAAGGGAGAGAAATCTCTTTTCTCTTTATATAAACTTAGGGTGGGGTCTTGCAACCGTATCCCAGACTTAATGGCTTCCTGAGTCTCTGGAATTTCCTTCCTGCACTGCCCATACAGGAAAGGATGTTCACTTCTGGCTTCTCTGAGCTTCTTTACATCCTGCCCCTTACTGAGAGGCTGCCTTCCTGTAAACATCCTCAGAGACCCACCCAAGATACTTAAAAGATCAAGTTGACAACAAAACCTAGCCATCATACTTGGCCACAGAGCTTCTATTTTGTGACCTGCTGTCCCAGTGCAAACGGTTCCCTTCCTCTCCTGCCACTTTTTTCTTCTTCCAAATGAAGAAATCAAGGCCAGAGAGAATATCACTTGAAAATGCAGGGGAATGGGCTGGGACTGTGGCTCAGTGGGTAGAGTACCTGTCTGATATGCAGGAAGTCCTGGGTTCAATTCCCAGCATGCAACAACCAAGCAAGGTGGCCTCTTCCTATAATCTAAGAACTCGGGAGATGGTGGCAGGTGGAGCAGAAATTCCAGGTAATCTTGGGCTATGTAGCAAGTTCAAGGCCAGCCTGGACTATAGGAGACCCTATCTTTATCATTATTATTATTATTATCCATAATGAGTTACATTTAATGGACAAACAATGAGTTATTATCCCCAGTTCCCCAATGCCCCTCTTCCCCAACCCCAATCAGCTGGATATCCTCCTCCGTGGGCAGTCTGGATCAGTCCTTGTGGCAGGGGACCATGGATAGCCTAGGAGTCAGCCTGGTTCTACTGGCCCTAGTATGATGTTATTGAGGGGGGCAATGTCTCTGGGAGTTCTCCCCCACCATGGCTCTCACAATCTTTCTGCCCCCTCTTCCGCTCAGTTCCCTGAGTCATGGTGGGTGAGTATTAAGGCTGCTTTGTTGTTGAGGTCTTAGGGGAGGAGACCCTATCTTTGAAAAAATGAAAAAGAGAAAAAGTAGTGGCAGAGTTGGCTCACAGAGTCCCTGCTGAGGTTCTGCTCAACTGCACTGCAGATCCTAAAGGAACTGAGAGCCATTCACACCTGGAGAAGCCATTGGGCTGTGAGTGTTTCAATGTCAGGAAGATGAGTGATACAGTTAAGAAATAGCCCATGAAGGACTGGGCTGATGGCTTAGTTGGTAATGTGCTTGCTGTGTAAGTGTGAGGACCCAAGTTCTATCCCCAGAACCCACATCCAGTCCAGGAAGGTGTGGCGGCTGGCCTGGAATCTCAGTTCTGGGAGGCAGAGACAGGCCATCTCTGGGACAAGCTAGCCAGCTAGACTAGCTAGATTGTAAAGGTCTGCATGCAAACAAAAGACCTTTCCTCAATGAATATGGTGGAGAGTTTGGTCTGTTTTGACCCATGGACTCCACATGCACACACATGTACATGCACACATATGAACATGTATACACACATGCATGCACCAGACACAAACAGACACATATAAAAAGAGAAATACTACATTAAAAATGAAATATTTCACTAAGAAAAGACTCTCTGGGCTGGAGAGATGGCTCAGCAGTTAAAGGTGCCTGTTTGCAAAATCTGCTGGCTCAGGTTCAATTCCCCAGCACCCACATAAAGCCAGATGCACCAAGTGGCTTATGCATCTGGAGTTCATTTGCAGCAGCAAGAGGCTTGCATGCCTTGCTATCACTCTAAAAAAATTTAAAAAAATCTTTCTAGTTTGTTAGAGAGACATTTTAAACCTGGGGTCCATGAATATTATAGTACTGCACATAGAATGTGGGGCACATTTCTGTTTCCCAAGGAAGAAGGGCAGAGCTTCGGTATTGGTTTCCTAAAAGAGCCTATAGTTCTCCCAAAGATTAATAACCTTTGGAGCCAGAGAGATGGCCCAGTGGTTAACAGCACTTCCTGTGTAAGCATGAGGGCCTGGGGACACCCAAGTGTGGTGGTTTGAATTAAGTCTCCTCCATAAACATGGGTTTTGAAGGCTTGGTTCCTAGCAGAAGGCCATTTGGGAGGTGGAGCTTTGCTGGAGGAGGTGTGTTGCTAAGGGCGGGCCTTGAGGTTTATTAGCCCCAGCTCGCCAGTGTTAGTTTGGCTCACTCTCCTACTGCTATTGTCCATCTGATGTTGGCCAGGAAGTGACATCCGGCCTCTGCTCATGCCACATTTCCCCCTGCCATCATGGAGTTTCCCCTTGAGTCTATAAGCCAGAATAAATCCTTTCCTCCAAAGAGCTGCTTTTGGTCAGGTACTTTGTGCCAGGAAGGAGAAGGTGACTGCAACACTGAGAGATGGCTCCAGTTCAATCGCCCAGGATCCATGTAAACAGCCGGGCATGCCCACACACATCTGTAACCCCAGTCCCATAGGGGAGCAGAGACTGGAGAATCACCAGAAAAAATGGCAAGCTCTGGGATCACTAAGAGACTGTGTGTGGCCCAAGTACAGCCCACACAGGGAAGTGCCCCTTGTCACAGGTGAACAGCTGAGTGCATGGTATGGGGAGCTGATTGGGCAGATACATGTGTGTACATCATGCTAACATGCACACACACACACACACCACATTACACAAACACAGAAGAAAAGATTAATCACCTTTATATTAATTACTTTCCTTGTTTCTATGACTGAATACCTATCAGGAAGCAGCTTAAGGAAGGACAAGGATTTATTCTGGTTTACAGTTTTGAGGGGACAGGCATTGTCAGGCAGCAGAGAATAAACAGGAAGTGAGGCTGGGCTATAAAAATTTAAGGCCCGCCTCCAGTGACCCACTTCCTCCAGCAAGGTTCACTTCCTAAAAGTTCACTGGAGACCAAGTGTTCAAACACGAGCCTGTACGATTCCATCCACAACTGTGCTCAAGGTCAACTTCCAATGCTTTTCTTCCTGAAATAATCTCCACACAAGAGTCTACTATCATTCCTTCCCTGAGAGCACTGAAAAATGAGGCCATGCTAGGTTTTCTTTCGGGGTACTGCTTCACAACCCTCATTAATCTTGATCTGTCACCAGCAGGGGTGAATTAAAACAAACGACCTTCGTATGCTCACCCTTTCCCTGCTCTGTTCTTCACATACATGCCTCATTCTGTTCACCTACAGAAATATTGATAGGTTCATAAATGTTCCAAGGTATTTCATAGGCTCTTTCTATAATTTAATTGAAGCCTTTCCCTCTAGCCCCATAGAAAGCGACATTTGGTCTCATAATCTCAGGTTTTATGAGTCCCATGGTGGAGCGAGAACTCTGGGCTGATAGTGATGGATGGCTCAGAGCCCAGCCCCTTGTGATCAGGGGTTTGGAAACAACCTCTCCACCCCCCCTGGAATGTGCACAGAGTGTGGGCTTGTGTCAGGACAGGGCTTTGGGAAGGTCACATGAAAGTGGACAGACTATGAATGGTTGGGCAGAAAAAGCCTTCAGTCCCCAAGCTCCAACCGTACTTCTGATGCTCTTGCCAGCGACTTGTCAAGACCGTTTATGTAGCGAGAGGGAGAAGAGAAAGTGGCATTTCTTAAAATGGTCTGTTAGGCACCAGGCGCCCTTCTAGATATTGTCACATATGTTTAAATCTCACAAAAGCCCAGCAAGCAAACACTGGATTCCCACAGTGAGGCGAAGGGAATGGGCTTGGAAAGGTGTGGGGCTCATGGGTGATGCATCTGGGGTTAGGATCACATTGTTCCAACTTGCTAGGCAACACTTACATTTGGGGGAATTGGGCCTGTGCTGGGGGCACTCTCTGCTTCTGGCTGTCTAGGCATAGTCTGCATGGTCAGGTCTCTCATGCAGGAGCCGGATGTCCCAGTTACCCCAGGCTTGCATCCTTGCTTAGCTCCCAGCAGGACGGAATCCCAGAAACAACCATTGAGCACTGCCTCACCTCTCCCCAGTGACAGACAGCAGTGTGGAAAGATGATGTGGAGCTTCTGTTTCTCTTGTACCATCCCACCCACCCAGCTGGTGCACCTCAGAGTTACCCAGCACTCAGAGGAAGAGGAGGAGGAAGAGGACAGGGGCAAGTTCAGAAGGAGATGGAACAGGATGCACTTCGAAGGGGCGTTAGAACAAAGACCACACTGGACAGAGCCAGGTAGGGAAACAAGATAGACCCTCTCTTGCTGGGGAACCCAAGGCCACTTGAATTGTGGTCTTGGGTCCGATCTACAATCAGGGCAGTGCAGTAGAGCCCCTCCTCCTTAGAGACCTTGAAGAAAGAGGCCTCTTTTTATTTCCCATGCTCCATTGCCTCTGGCTCCTAGCATGTCATGTGAAGTGGAACCTTTCCCTCTCCCCCCCCTCTCTCGTCTCTCTCTCTCTCTCTCTCTCTCTCTCTCTCTCTCTCTCTCTCTCTCTCTCTCTCTCTCTCCTCTCTCTTCTCCTCCTTCTCTTTCTCCCCTCCATCCTTTCTTTCTGCCCTTTCTCTTTCCCTCTCTCCCCCATCCTTCCCTCTCTTCT
>PVHP010046179.1:0-13349 GCA_004024765.1 Zapus hudsonius | reverse complement strand
TATGCGGAAGAGGGGGCGGAAAGATTGTAAGAGCCGTGGTGGGGGAGATTATCCAGAGGCATGGCCAGGAGAACCTGGCTGAATACTAGGCTATCCATGGTCCCCTGTCACAAGGACTGATCCAGATGACCCATGGAGGAGGTTATCCAGTGGAGGGGGGAGGGGAGGGCAGCGGGGAATTGGGGATAACAACTCATTGTTTGCCCACTAAATGTTGTAACTCATTATGGACAATAAAGTAAAAAAAAAAATAAATAAATAAAAAACATATGATAGCTTCTGTCATATCTTAGACGTTATCTTTCCAGAAAAAATATCCCATCCAACACAGTATATGAATGACATCTTTAATAGAAAAAAAGCATGAAGCCCTGTTATTGTAATAACTTGAACGAAAGAATTTATAAATAGTTCCAATTTTTTTAGTTCATGCCAATGCTTAAGGAAAAACAGCTAATTCAGAGACAAGGAGGTGGGTGGAAACTTATGTGGATATTATGAAAGGAATTACTGGGTATTCTCAAGGACTTCGAAGGCTAAAACCACTGGTTCTTTATAATATCTACTTTTCCTTCTGAACTAAAAGCTTTCCTTTTCCTTATTAGAGGCCTGATCTTAAATGTACCAACATAATTAGTATCTTTTTGCTCAAGATCAAAATGAAGACAGTGAGATGAAGAAATGATAGAAACTTGCTTGATGCAAGAGCTGGAAAAAGAATGAGAGAGAGAGAGAGAGAGAGAGAGAAACTTTTAGAAAGAAGAGCTGGCCACGTAGATACAAGAGGCTAGACACAGTAGGGAAGTGTGTAAGTGCTGCTGAGAAGACAGTGAAAAGATGTCAACACAGATGGAGGGTAGTGTCTGAAATAAAAATGCTACCATGAAAAGAGGGAGATGTGTACATAGAATTTTACTATGTATTACTGACCCTGGGGCAACTTATAATAAACACAACAGAATCATAAATGAAATAAGGTTGCCTATTCCCATCGCTGGTGGCAAGGTGGTCAAACAACTACTTCAATGGGGAATCAACACAAGGCAGGCAAGTACCTTTAACCTCTCAGCTATGTCTCCAGCCCCGAGTTTTTCAATTCTTAACCAATATATTCATCAAAATAAGAATGTTAATTTATTTGGGATGGGTGCAACATTAAAAATTTTTTTTTTTTTTTTGGTTTTTTCGAGGTAGGGTCTCACTCTAGCCCAGGCTGACCTGGAATTCACTATGTCTCAGGGTGGCCTTGAACTCACAGCAATCCTCCTACCTCTGCCTCCCGAGTGCTGGGATTAAAGGCGTGCGCCACCACGCCCGGCTAAAAAAAATTTTTACAAGGGCTAAAAAGATAGCTCAGATGGCTCATATAGAATCTCAGAACAACTCAAGCTTAGCTGCTCTCATTTCTAACTGACCTATAGAGCAGCTGCATTTGTTTTTCTCTTGGTTCAAATCCATTATTTCTGCTTCTTCTTTAATAATTATAATCAATTACATATAAATACTTCATAATTTCTTTTCCTTTTTTAAACTTTTCATTGACAACTCCCATACATGTAGGCAATATATCATGACCACAGTTCCCTCCCACCACCTTCTTTTTCCTCCTACCAAATCCCCCTCTACTGAATCCTTTCTTTCCAACAAGTCATCATTTCTCATGTATCTTGTGATATATATATTTTTTAATTTTTTAGTTGTTTTTTTGTTTTGTTTTGGTTTGGTTTGGTTTTTCGAGGTAGGGTCTCACTCTAGCCCAGGCTGACCTGGAATTCACTATGTAGCCTCAGGGTGGCCTTGAACTCATGGTGATCCTCCTACCTCTGCCTCCCAAGTGCTGGGATTAAAGGTGTGTGCCACCATGCCCGGCTTAGTTTTATTTTTTATTTTGAGGCAGTATTTCATACTCACCCAGGCTGTCCTGGAACTCACTCAGTAGACCCAGGTTGGCCTCTAATACACAGTTATCCTTTCCTCAGTCTCCCAAGCACTGGGAATAAAGGCATGTGCTACCACCTCAAGCTCTGTATCTTGTGTTTTAGATGTCCTGACAATACAAATGACAGATGCTAATTTGAAAGGCATATTCTTATGTTGATTTGGGCAGATTTGTCACTCCATCCACACACCCTCACTTCATCCTCTTTATGAGTAATAGTATAAATTTCCAAGGGTGTTAGCCGGGCTTGGGTATGGCAGCTGGCCAGGAAACACAGTAAAATAACTGATTCAAAGGTATATGGAATTTATGACGTTGGTTGACTACATGAACAAGGTTTACTAACCAACAAAGCAAGCCTGTATAAATGTTTTTAAAATGGCACTGAATACTGGGTATGGTAACTCATGTCTATAATTTCATCACTCAAGAGGCTAAGGCAGGAGGATTGCCCTGAGTTTGAGGCCAGCCACCACTATACAGTAATTCCAGGCCAGGCTATGCTACAGAGTGAGACCTTGCTTCAAAAAAATATATGGTGCAGAAAATATATATATGCACATAAAAATAAGCCTAAAAGAATATACTTGAAAATGCGAACAATAGTGATTAAAGAGTGATAGGATAACTAATGATTCTTTTTTTCCTGTTTTCACCTCTCTCTCTCTCTCTCTCTCTCTCTCTCTCTCTCTCTCTCTCTCTCTCTCTTTATGTTCTTACTATGTTGCCAATTTCCCCAGCTGGTCTCAAACTCCTGAGCTCAAGCCATCTCCTGCCTTGGTCTCCTGAGTAGCAATTGCACCCAACATAATGATTACTTCCCCTTTTTTATTTTATGTATTGTCTTGGTCATAGAAAGAACTGAGAGCTAGGGATATAGCTCAGTTAGCAGAGTGCTTGCATGATGCCCTGGGATCTTAGCACTGCATGAAACCAAGCATGGTAGTATATGTCTGTATGTGTTGTTTAATCTCATATATACATATATACAAGGTCTCTTGCTGCAGCAACCAAGTGGGATGGGGCTCAAAGCAAGACTCCACAAACCGGACATGGGGGAAATTGCTGGCTTGGATAAGACCAAGCTGAAGGAAACAGATACAGAACAGTCTGCCAACCAAAGAGACCACTGACATGAAAAGCAAAGTGAGATTACCTAAAAGCCTAGAGGATCCCCTGACCCTGTCATCTCTGAGCCCCCCCAACCCCATGATGGGGGGAAAGAGTCACCTGCAAGACAGACATGAGCCAGAGGCTGCACTGTGAACCCAGATGCCACTGGCCTGCAGGTCTCTGTGGGAACCACCAATTAGCCTGCCAAATTACTCTGGTTTACTCTGGGATATTATAGAAAATTATTTGTGTAGCTAATAAAAATAAAACACAACTTGTGGCAAAAAAATAACCACACCAAACAAAGGAGGCAACAATTAAAAAATTAAAAAAGAAGACACATACATAATATTTTCTTGGGAAACTAAGGATAAATTTCCAAAATTCACCTTTAGCTAGTCATTCATCTTCTACCTGTGCTAAGTTCAGTTTATATACCTGTTCTACCTATTTTCCTCTGCATTTGTGGATGCTATATTGGAAACTAGACAACTTAAAGTTAATGCTAATCTTTTTTGTTTTAGGCAAGGCTTTGCTATTCAGGCTGGCTTCAAACTCTTGATCCTCCTGCCTCTACCTCCTGAGTGCTGGAATTACAGGCACTGCACCACTAAATCCATTTTAACTTCAATCTGTTTTTACGAAAAAGACAGGAATATAAATGATTACAGTGATGCCATGCATGGTGGCATTGAGTCTGTAGTCTCCACTACTCAAGAGGCTGAGGCAGGAGCATCACCTGAGGCCAGGAATTAGAAGCCCTCTTGGACAACATAGTGAGACCATTTCCATCTCAAAAAAAATTTTTTAAGTTAAAAAAAAAAGTGTGGTTATAGGCAAGCACCTTTAACCACTGAGCAATCTTCTCCTGCCCTCCTTCTCATTTTTAACTCTAATAAGCAAGTTACTCAAGTCCTAGTAGTGTCATAGACTCATGGAAGTTTCATCCGTCAGTCTGTAGACTGGCTAATCTAGTTTCAATGCTGAATCCTAGACTTGTTAATGAATACACTTTATGTGAAATTTTTTTGCCCACAGAGAACAGAATTTTAATATTGTCCGGCTCAGCAAGTCTATTGGGAAACTGAATGGAAACAATTAACCTGCATCATGTTCATTATTACATGATATATACATACAGTATGTCCTCAAAATCACAGAGCAAACTCAGAGTGAAAAAAATTTTTGTTTGTTTTTCATGGCAGGGTCTCACTATAGCCCAGGCTGACCTGAAACTCACTAGATTATGGTGATTCTCCTATCTCAGCCTCCCAAGTGGAAGGAGTAAAGGTATGTGCCACCACACCCAAGGAAAGAATATTAGTATCTCAATACTATAAGCATTCTCAAAAAGGAAAAAAAAAATACAAAATCCAGCCATGACTTAACCAACAATCACCCTAATACTCTTGCAAGCCACTAAACCAGCTCTCTACATTTTTAATTATCTGTCAAACCCTCACTTCATGTCCTGAAGAAAAAGCTACTATGAACACTTTTGCACTTGCAGATACTAAAGAACTCTGCCCACCAGCAAGCATGTCAGTAGATATTTCTCGTCCTTTCCAGACTATCATCCCCTATGGCTCTTCCCTACGTGTATATCCACATGGTGGAAGCAGAGCTATCTTGCACAGCATCCTTCACCAAGAAGTCTCACTAACATCTCACTTCACCTACATACCTATTTTCCATCTTACATAAGACAGTCACCCGACAATAATTTCCTTTATATCATTACTTCTTACATTCATTCATAATCCCACAAGGAAAACCAAAACTTCATTTTGTGATCTCTATGCAGCCTAGACTGCTTTCAAACTCCCAAGCCTCCCACCTCAGCCTCTGAGTGTTGGAATGGATGCCATGCCCAGATTGTTTTGTTTTTGTTGTGGGATTTTATTTATTATTTATTTATATTGGTGGCAATGTGAATTGAACCTAGGGCAGCATGTATATTAGTCAAAGGCTCTACCAACTAAGCTATATCCTAGCTTGGATTTGAATATGATAATTATGGGTACATGGAGATAAATTTTGGTGAGTTTTCAGGACTCATGGAAAATAGGAAAGGACAAGAATGAGAATGCATCACATTACCTAACTCTCTCTGGAAGTCCTTAGTCTCAGCCTGTGAGAGGCAGCACTATCTTATTGGCTGATGATCTGAATTGGCCTTTGACATCTGATTTCCACCTCTTCCCTGGCAACAACAATTAACTAAAAATAATATTGAGTTAAAATTATGTTGATGTGAGCTACAAGATGAGGGTTCAGCACCTCTTGCATTTATCACTTCGCTCCATAAAATGGCAGGGGGGGTGAAATGAGAACAAAGCTTCCACCATCAGGAATAGAATAGGTAAAGAAAAACAGAGACATCCCATGGCTTAAAATAATGTGGGAGCTGATTCTGTCAGGAATAACATGTTACATAATTTGAGTTTCATGAATCAGCAGTTTAGTCCATAATTTAAATGAAGTTTAAAAAGAGAGAAAACATGAAGGTTGGTAAGGTAGAATGGTTTCTGCAACAAGGCAGCTTTCAGAAGTATTTCATTCCACCTCCACAGAAACGGTTGACAGGCAGATGACTCAGTCTGGCTTCATTAAGGGTTTCTTACCACCTAATATCCCCCATGGGAAAAACCATGCCCTCTTTTATTTTGCCCAGATAGCCCTTTTCAAACCCCCACAACCACCAGGCAATGGGCATTTTTTTCCTCTCTAATTGAAGACAATCCCCCTGGGGAATCACATAGTTTAGGAAAAACAGTGCTATGCTTGAAGCATATAAATAGTTGAGGAGGTTTCCACTTTAAAAAAATGACACATTCTTCTAAAGTAATTGCAACATTTAAAAATGCATAACAATGTCAGACACTTCAGAAAAGTTGAGAATTCCTATGATGACTGTGTTTGAATTTGCTCATAAATCTAAGTAGCCTGGAGACAAATGCAAGAAAGCTGTCAATGCAAACACTAACACCATTTGTCCATTCTAAACCCTCTTGATCAGAGAAAAAGGGTAGGGTGTTTGACAGAGAAAAAAAAGAAAAACACCCACCAAGCTATTTTCTTGTTCAAAGATTCTAAATCCTGCATCCAAAGGCATCCTTGTCCATTTTAAAGAAAAGATATATCTGATACTGCTTGAAATGAGAGAGGTATTGGATTAGGTCTGGAAATCTCTCAGCACAAATCAATTATGATGGTATTTTGAGAGGCATGTTTTGAGAGAGCAAGCTATTTGAAGTCATTCATTCCAAAAATACTTATTACTGGCCTGCACGTGCCAGGCTCGATTCAAGCTCAGACTCTCACTAGCTGTGTGACCAAGGCACATTAATAATTCTGTGCCTCAGTTTCTTCATTTGTACAAATGTGAATAAAAATAGCTTCTGACTTTACAAAGTCTCTCTGAAGACAAGTATGCCTGGGGAACTCTGTAAACCATGAAAGTGTTACATGTTGTTTGGCTGAATTGAACTCATGAGTACCACTAATATCTGTGATATAAATTGTATCAGAGGAAGGAGAGTTTCCTGTTTCATAGTTCTACTGAATAAGGCTCTTCATCTCATTTAATCATCTCCCAGGAAATTCAAATACATGAGGAAGAGAGGCAGTACGATTCACAGATGTTGATAATTACACATATAATCACCACATTGACAAAAAGTATGTCACTCTGTATTCACCAATCCAGGCCTCTACCAATTTAGGCATCTGGCTCAAAATGTTCATTTGAAGAGGGCATTTGATTGTGGAAAAGTATCCCCTCCATATATAATCTGCACATCACAAGACAGGACACGCTATGAGGTTGATTCCCCAATTCAATGTTACCAACAACAGATGGCAGTAGAATTACAAAACACTGCCATTGTGTACAAACAAAAATGTTCTATTTTATAGTTCAAGTTCAATCTGATTCTCGCATCTGAGCCATGTCATATGAACCGTCAGTTTAGAAACAAAGCTCCTTTTGAAAACAAAACTAGGTTTAGTGCAGTGGCAGCTGAAGAAAGGGAAGTTTTGGTCTCTTTGGAATAGCTGACTGGGATGGTGGATGGTGGACCTGACCAGCTAGTAAGATCGCTTTACAGAGGCCGCTTGGGATCTGGCCTTCCTGCAGGGAGTGAAGGTGATAGCTTGTTTTATGGGAGTGGTAGCCAAGGGGGCAAGAAGCCACACCCAGTCCTAAAATACATCTGAAACTTTCTCTAATGTTTCCAGCTCTTTCTGACATTCGGAGAACTAAAGTACACACGGCCTCTTCATAGCTAGAACCGCTATAATTTAATATTTCCAATTATGAATGTGAGTTAATATTTACAAAGCACTTAGAAAAGGGCCAAGTACATATAAGACCTGTGTTTGGTAGATAAAGAAAGAAGGCGCTTTTTGGATTGGGTGGGTGAATAGTCAACCTAGCAAAAGGGGGAAAAATCAAAATACTTAGCAGGCTATTATTTTTTTTTCTTTTACTCTGATAAAGATTGTGAAATTATAGTGCTCTGAATCTATTCTTGAGTCTGAAGTGCACTCTGCGTCTAGATTCTCGTGCAGGACGTTCCGCCGATGGTCCAGCGTTAACTGCAAAATTAAGTCAGAGTTTGTTTGGAGCGATGACTCCTTTCTGTCCACCCAGAGCCTCATCCCGAGCACTGCTGGAGAAGCACGCCCGTGCTTAAGCCGCGGCTGGGAACGCCACGCGAGCCCCGCGCACTCCGCGTGGGAGCCCCGCAGCTACCCGGAGTCCGCAGCCCCGCTCCGCCGCCCGGTCCCTGCCAGGCATTCATTCACCTCGGGGACCCGGCGGGCTCCGGGGAAGTCACGCTCCCGCGCGGAGCCGCCGCCACCGAGGCCCGGCCGCCCTCGCCCCGCCCGGTGCCCGCGCGCCCGCCGCGGCCCGGCCCGGCCCCGCGGAGCCCCGCGCCCGCCCGCCCGCCCGCCCGCCCGCCGCCCACCTACCGGGCTGCGGAGCCGCCTCCGGGCGAGCGGGCGAGCGGGCTGGGAGCCCGGCGTCGCGCTTCCTCCTTCCCGCAGGGCCGCCGGGCGCCGGCGCTTCCTCCCCGCCTGCCGCGTCACGGGCCCGCGCGGCTCCTCCCGCCGACAGCCGGGCGGGCGGCCCGGGGAAGGGGCTCTGGCGGCGCTGCCGGCACCTCGGCGCCTTCCCCGGCCGGCCGGGAGCCGCGGGCGCCGCCGCCCGGTCACGCGCGGGGCGAAGTCCGGGAGGACGGCGAGCGCGGCTCCCCCGCCCCGGCCCTGCCGTCGTGGGCCCGGCCGCCCGCGACCCGCCGGGAGAGCCGAGGGCCGGGCGGGGGGGCGCTGAGGCTGTTGCGAGCGGGAGGCTGGGGAGTGAGTGTGCAGACAGTTCCAGAACACGGCTCTGCCTCGCTTGGCTCGATTGCAGCAGTTTTCTGGTTTTTCCCCCATCAGCAAAGTTTGACCTGTGTTTATGGATAAGCGAGAGCTTCCACACAGTGACTGATCTTGCATCTAGAGAATGTCCTTTCTCCACCTCATTTTAGACTCAGTGACTCAGTCGCTCTTTCTTGCCTATTCTTGAACTACAGGAGCTACTTTTTTAGACCTATTTGGTGAATGGGGAACACGACTCCAGTGGTTGCGGGTTAAAAATTAAGATTTTGAAGTAGGGTGTTTCCCCCCCCCCCCCACCGCCCCACACCACTCTAGGTTTTATCTCTTACCCGAACTACTTAAACATTTCAATTTGCATATCTTGTTTCAAATTTTAAGGCAATGGTCTAGACTCCAGAAAATTTGCCACAAATCTACCAACAGGTAATTGGGGGAAATTAATCAGAAGAACTAAATCTCTGACTTCCCTAAATTCCAAAGACTATTATATTTTAAAATGTATTCAAAGGTCTGACCCCACCAGTAAAGGAAAGAATATTCATTTTTAGTGTCCACACCACAGTTTGGCTTTTTCCTTCGTAAACAGATTTTAAATCTAAATACATTTTATACTTCGAAATAGACCTCCAGAGCTTTCTAAACATTAGTTGTCAGTGGAATTGGGAAGTGGACATAAAATCCACTAGATACAAACCAAAATGTTGTCACTAATCCTTTACATTGTTATTGTACACTGTGGTCCACACACAAAACAATCCACAATGAAGTGTAGAGAAGTTCTTTCTCAGCAACAAAATCAACAAGTGATCAGTGTTTGTGTTAATTGAAGCCATATTCACAGTGTTGGAAACATTTCAGACAAAAGGAAATTTTGTGTCAATAAACACCAACTGGGATGACATCATTCTTGCTTTAAAGATAAATACCTACCTATCACCACATTTGGACTTTAAAAAATAAAAGGAAGCACATCTGGGAACCATGACAGTGTTTCCAGGATAAATTTGTCATCCTGCTGTGACTACAGAGAGTGAAAGAGAGATACAGGAGGAGGAAGAGGAGAAGGAAAAAAGGGAGGGAGGTGTTGCAGTCAGCATTCTAGTTGCTGAGCAGAAAGAACCCAATCAAAAGTGGCTTGTGGAGGAATGGGTTTATTAGGCTTATGGACTCAAGGGGAGACTCCATCCTGGCAGGAAAATGATGGCATGAGCAGAGAGGTGGACATCACCTCCGCTACAGCACTGGAAATAGTGGCAGGAAGGTGTGCCAAATACTGGCAAAGGGAAGCTGGTTTATAATTCCATTAACCCGCCCCCAACAACACAGCTCCACTGAGGTTGTAAAATCCAAACTGCCATCAGCTGAGGATTGACTACCCAGAACACATTCATTTGTTCGTGGGGGACACCTGGATCAAACCATGACAGGAGGGAAGACACAAATATTTTAAAGCAAGAAAGGGAATGCACTGCATTTAACTGGCAAGAAGCCAAGTACTTTGCCTTTGAAATTTGAAATTTGAGAGCTTCATTTCTCAAAAAAAAAATAATAAATTAGAAGAGGTAAATGTATTTACAAATCATTAAAGTTTCACTTGAAAGTCACTGTTTTACTTAGTGCTCAGAATCAAACTTTGTGTATACTAGGCAACCACTGTCACTGTACTCCATCTCTAGGCCCTAAACTTACTTACTTATTTATTTATTTATTAAGCAAGGTCTCACTCTAACCCAGGCTAACCTGGAACTCACTCTGTAGCTCAGGCTGGCCTTGAAATCACAGCAATCCACCCTCTTCCCTCTGTGTCCAGAGAAGTGCTATAATTAAAGGATGCACCACGCCCAGCCATAATATCAATTGATTTCTGTGGTTTCGATGTGTTTTCCAAAATTTATATGATAGAAACTTAATTCTCAATGCTATAGCTGAGAGGTGGGTGTGGCATAGTAGAGTGACTGGGTCACTAAGGATGTACAGTCACTCTTAATTTTGGGGGGGTTCTCTTGAATCTGTCAATGTCACTGTCAAGAGAGAATTAGTTTTGGGGAGAGTAGATTTGTTATAAAATCGAGTTTGTCCTCTCTTACTCTCACGTCTCTTCAGCCATGGAATGACACAACACGAAAGTCCTTACATACACTGCTCATAGAGCTTACAAACCTGCAGAGCCATGAGCCAAATAAATTTCTGTTGAATTACAAATGCCCAGTCTGTAGTACTTATTTACTAGCAGAAAACAAAAATACTAATATATGTTTAGAATTTTAAAAATTAGACTGGAAAAAATAAATGACCCAAATATTTTAAAATTCTAACTAATCAGGTAATGTATTTTTAATGATATTTTCCAGTGGAATGAGTACTTGGTTTTTCATCCTTCACTACTCAAAATGGAAAAACTCTCTAAAATGATACCTCATAAGGAAGTTTTATTATTTTTTTACATCACTATAAAGCTACAAAGTGTATTATTGGTAGTTCTTTTCCAGTAATCTTAGAAGAGGTGAGGGGCATACTGATAGAAGAAAGATCACTTCCATTAGGGAGAAACATTGATCACATGACAGTAACAGAACCTCAGTGACTACCTTCTCGAGTTAGCTGGTTACAGAAGTGAGGGCCAGCATTTGTTGTAGAGCACATCATGTGCAGTCTAGACACTGCTACAAAAGCAATAATGTCTCAGAATCAGATTATTTGCACTGCTTTTAGAGCACCTTTTCCTCCATCCATTACAGACTCCCCTTCAGTGCATCAGACATCCTGCTCATGCCTCTGTGTTCATCCGTTGATACACCAATAGCAGCATCCCATGTCTTCCAATAAAATAAAAAGTTTTGTGGGGAAGTAGTTTAATACATAATTTTAACCATAGACTGGCTCCAAGTATAATTTAGAAGAAAAGCCTGATATAAAAATGAGTAAAAATCACTTCTTGGCCTTTTGGCTAAGATCAAGTGTAATTATCTGTTCTTATCTGTTTAATTATAAAGTAAAAATATATGAAAGCAAAAGTGAGTATTTTCTGAGCAACACAGTTTAATAAAACATGAAGCACACATGATCAAGTTAGCTGGGTGTGGCACTGCTTGCCTTTAATCCCAGCACTCTGGAGGCAGAGGTAGGAGGATCACCGTGAGTTCAAGGCCACCCTGAGACTACATAGTGAATTCCAAGTCAGCCTGGTCTACAGCAAGACTCTACCTCAAAAAATAAAAATGAAAACAACAGCAACAAAAATCCCAAGATAGAGTTAGAAAAACCCATATGGTCTTGGGAAGTAAAATTTAAACCAGTTACTACCTCCTTAGCAAAGACCAAAATTGACTTGTTTCTTTGATGTGGCAAATGGCTCAGAGTGCTTCTCTGGACTGGTGGCCCATGGCTCAGTGTCATTTCTTGGGCCAAAGTAGCCAACTTCAAACTCAAAATCTGATATGAAGTGCCTGAAGTTGGAATATGTTTTATAATTAAGAAAAGACTGCATTCTAAAGCAAGACTATTCAGATCAAATATAAGGCATTTCAGAGCACAGGATTCACTTTCCAACTCTAGAAAGGATCCCTGAAGTTACAGTCATACAGGACTCACTTTCTATATTAGAGTCATGGAAAAAAAAGGGTGGGGAGAAGTGTTAAAGTTCAGAACCCTTAAAATGCTTGCATCAACTTTTTGATAAAAAGAAGCTATAAGATACTTTAAAATTTGCTATCACTTAGTTACCTCAAGTGAAACTGTTATATTTTCCTATTAAGGCTGCGGCGAGCTCCTCGACCAGCGAGGAAGAACAACCACCACTCAAGGATTCTTCTCAAATCACACTTTATTGGAGAGCCTTTTGATTGAAGGGAGAGCAGGAAGCGAGGGACCCCGAGCACTAGGAGTCAGTTGCTTATAAAGGGAGCAGGGACACGGGTCGCCCCATGATTGGCTGACGCCAGCTCGCCATCACCAGGCGCCACGGGATTGGCTAGGGATCAATACATAATCCGCGCATGCGCAAAGCCAGAGGCCCGTCTCTCACCAAAGCATTGCCTAATATGGAGTTGTTTACCACTTAGCTGCAAGGAAGTGGGCGCCATCTTGTAATGGCGGTCATCCCGGCTCCCTGCATAAGGCAATCTCATATTCTAATCTGTTTTGAGAATCAAGAATAAAATTTAAATCATTCATTTTTTCTCTCTCATCCTCCCCATCTTATTTGGCTACTCTGTTATGTACATAAACTATGTCTGTTAATAATTGACAATAGCTTATTTACATAAGTCCTGTCAGCGGTTTCTGTGTCCGAAGAATTATATCAGGCCTTTGAGCTCAAACCTTCTAGGTAGACTTTGAAGATAACTATTATTTTAGTTGCTTATCTTAAACACTGTTCATTTGGTGACTCGGTTATTTACTATAAATTATGTGCAATTAATGATTGAACCCATTTCAAAACCAGGGGCTTACTAGTCAGTGGCTAAAGAGGTGCATTGCTGTTCTTTTCTCACCTAATTCTTTGAGGAATCAACAGGTGTGTCAAGGATTTAAGTAGACCTTATGGGATTATAGCTCTTCATACACTGGAAGACTCTTAAATTCTTCTACGTTTTCTAATATAAACAACTCTTCTTTTAACTAGTTCTTTTAACTTTTGCAGTTCTTTTTTATATATTTTATTTGTTTGTGTGTGTGTGTGTGTGTGTGTGTGTGTGTGAGAGAGAGAGAGAGAGAGAGAGAGAGAGAGAGAGAGAGAGAGAGAGAGAATGGGCATGCCAGGGCCTCCAGCTACTGTAAATGAACTCCAGACACATGTGCCTTCTTGTGCATCTGGCTTTACATGGGCACTGGGGAATTGAACTCGGGTCCTTCTGAATTGCAGGCAAACGACTTTACCGCTAAGCCATCTCTTCAGCCCACTTTTGCA
>PVHP010046178.1:0-13434 GCA_004024765.1 Zapus hudsonius | reverse complement strand
ATTCATCCCATCCAGCTGTCTACAGGGTCCTTGGTGGCAGGGGAGTGGTGGGTCCTCAGATCCATCCACACCTATACTCTCCTGTTCTCTGTGCTGCTCACCATGACCTCTCTTTAGGGGTCCCAGGTCTGTGTTTCTGCCCTTGAGCCTGACTTTGGGGGGTGGGGGGATGAGAGGGGCAACAGGCCTACCTTAGAGATTCCTCAAGTGGTCACTCCAAGCCCCACCATGTGCTGTCATTCAGTGGCACTGTACTGAATGGCTCCCAAGGCAGGAGAGGGTGGGAGACATTTGTGGTCACAGTAGCTAGAGCTACCTTGCAGAGCGAAGGCAGGCAACCCGAGGTATAGGAGGGCATCTGTGGGTTTTATCTAGCGACTTTGTGTAACTTCAACAAGACACCGAAACACGGCGGGACCTCTCCTTCCAGCAGGTACGTTATATGCATGTGTCTAAGGAAACGTGACACACAGGATCTTGCTGCAGAGTAAATGGTTAGAATGCACTGCCCTGCCAGGAGGGGGCGCTCTGGAGGCTGGGGCTGCTCACCTGCAGTGCACCGTGATGGGGTGGTTGCCCGTCTGCTGCTGCTGCTTCTGCACTGCGGCGATGAGGTCGATCATGCCTTTGCCCTCAGCAGGAATGCCGATCTCTGGCCAGCCATGAAAATGGAACTGGCGTACCATGCGGACTTGCTCCTCCTGGCGAGCCAGGGGCTGTGGGCAGGAGAGGGGTCTCAGTGTGGCCCTAGCCCTCCACACCTTGCCAAAGATCCACTGTGCCTCCTTCCCCAGGCTATCAGTGTCCCCACCTAGGAGGTGGAGGGATCTGGCTAGCAGTTGGCTCTGTTCTCTTCTGCAAGACATCCACAGGATATGTCCTGGACCCCATTACCTCCAACCAGTCCTCTACGGGGTCCTTTTTTTAAATTTTGTTTTTTTGAGGTAGGGTCTCTGTTCTAGCCCTGATTTGGAATTACTATGTAGACTCAGGGTGACCTTGAACTCATGGTGATCCTCCTACTTCTGCCTTCCAAGTGGGATTACAGGTATGTGCCACCATGCCCGAATCTCATATTATATATATCATATCCCAGACCTCTCTCTCACTCTCTCTACACATATAGATCTATCTATCTATCTATCTATCTATCTATCTATCTATCTATCTATCTACATATATACCTACACATATATATGTGTATACACACACATATATGTATATATATAGAGAGAGATAGAGATAGATAGATAGATAGATAGAGAGAGAGAGAGAGAGAGGGAGGGAGGGAGGGAGGGAGGGAGAGGGAAAGAGAGGGAGAGGGAGAGAACAGTGCACCAGGGCCTTTAACCACTGCAAATGAACTCTAGACCCATGCATCTGGCTTTACATGAGTACTGAGGAATTGAACCTAGGTCCTTAGGCTTTGCAAGTAAGTGCCTTAGCTGCTGAGCCATCTCTGCATCCCAGGACTCATCTTTTGTGAGAAGTCTGAGCTACTAACAGTTCTGTTACTAGTCTGGAGGGCATAAGTCTGCACAAGCGCGGTTTTCCTGGCTCGGCCGTCTTGAGCTCAGAACCAAGTTCAGCTAGTGAGCCATCCTCCCTTTCACTGAGCCAGAGCACCCAGCTGTTGCAGGTGTGAGCAGAGCCCAGGGCCCCTGGCAGGGAGCCCCGGAGGCCCTGCACCTTCGTTCATGCTCTTGTCCCTCCTGTCCCCTGCTAAGAAAGTTCTCCCCAGGTAGCAGTGGGAGTCAGCGGGGGACAGTGAGGCCTGGTGGGTTAGCCTCCTTGTGCACTGTTCTCTTTCTCTAGCAGGAAGCAGGTGATCATGGGAGCCAGACTCACAGGACACAGGCCCTGGGACAGCCGCTGGCCTTTTATGGCTCCCTGGGATTCAGGAAGAGTTGGGTAAAGCTTGAAAAGTGACAAGTGCAGAGCCCCATTGTGGCACAATGAAAGTAGGTCCCTAAGTGCTTCCTTAGGTCCTCGAGAGCTTAAGGAACCACAGCAACTGTACCTGATTGAAGGTGACCAGGAAGTCGCGTAT
Source organism: Zapus hudsonius (assembly GCA_004024765.1). Lineage (NCBI taxonomy): Eukaryota > Metazoa > Chordata > Mammalia > Rodentia > Dipodidae > Zapus > Zapus hudsonius. The sequence continues at coordinate 11,384 of PVHP010046178.1, read as the reverse complement.
ACTGATGGCTTCAGACAGGGTGTCGCTCTTTATTTCAATTGTGATTTCTCCATGAGTCACTGAGCCCTCTGTTGGCCAGTACTGGTAGCATTTATCCTTGGGGAATAGTATATAATATAAATAAAATAAGTAAAATTTTAAGTCTCACAATCTGTTGTTACCATTTATGACTATGATGCAGAATTGATCTCACAACATTGAGTGCTTTTCATCTGCTTAAGAAAATAACATGTAGGGCTGAAGAGATGGCTTAGCGGTGAAGGCGTTTGCCTGCAATGCAGAAGGACCAGAGTTCAATTCCCCAGTGCCCATATAAAGCCAGATGCACAAGAGGGTGTCTGGAGGCCCTGGTGTGCCCATTCTCTCTCCGTGTCTGCCTCTCTCTCTCAAATAAATGAAATATTAAAAAAAGAAAATAACATGTAAATATGGATGGGAGTACTCACTAGCATCTGTTGACCAAGGGCAGAGAACAGTCTAGAAACAGACACTGATGTATTGAACTTTAGTACATGGGACACTACTACTGGATGGGGCTGGGAAATGACGTTTGATCCAAGAGTCACACCCTACAGGGATGATATGAACACCCCAACTTCTCCTAGAATTGGGACAGCATGAACTGTACTAACTTGTAAATAACCTTGAACTTAATCTAAACAAATCCGAATGGGATAAGACTTAAGGCTAAAAACCAGACTATAAAACCTCAGAAAAAGAAAATATTCTTTTATTTTGAAGTACACATTTTGTGTCTTACTAAATAAGATACAAACGACCAGCCATCCCAGGGGCAAAACAGAGAAACATCAGGTTACAGTCAAACTTTCTCTTCACAAGTGAAGCGAACAAAAAGACGATCAACAAGCATTGTCCAAAGAGGGGGGCCTTTGACTGCGGCTTGGTGCCCACGAGGCACAAAACCAACCCAGGGTGAGTTCACACAACACGAAGGAACATGACACCTTCCTTGATTGTCACCATGAGGGGATTTAGAATCACCCAAGAGCCACACCGCTTGACATGTCTGTGTGGGTGTTTCCAGAGGGGCTCAACTAAGGTGGAAAGATCTACCCGAATACGGGTGGCACCCTCTGCACAGTTATCCTAAGAGCCCCAAAGTGGAGAAGCCACAAGTGCCCATCAACTGATGACTGGATACCCAGTCACACAACGGAATACTACTTGTCGATAAAAAAGAACGAAGTATTGATCCATGACACAACGGGGTCAACCTTGAAACCATGATTCTGAGTGAGAACTCACTCCTGAGAGACCACGTGCATTTACATTCATGTCCAGAAGCAAACACAGAGGCAGAAAGCAGACTAGTGGTGGCCAGGGGCTGTGAGAAGGGAGAGATGGGGAGCCTCTTAAAGACACCTGGTTTCTTTTTGGGGTGTTGATAAGGACCAGGACTTAGACAAATGTGATTGTTGCTCAACCCTGTGCACACACAAAAATCAACATATCAGGCCCTTTAAGAAGATGAGTTCTTGCCAGGTGAGTCACATCTCAGTAAAGATCTGTTTTTATTTTTATTTTTAAAAATTTTTTATTTATTCATTTTTAAGCAGATACAGAGACACACACACACACAGAGAGAGAGAGAGAGAGAGAGAGAGAGAGAGAGAGAGAGAGAGAGAGAGAGCGCACCAGGGCCACCACCTTGTGGGTCTGGTTTATGTGGGTCCTGGGGAATTGAACCAGGAGCCTTAGGCACTGGAGGCAAGTGCCTTAACCGCTGAGCCATCTCTTCAGCCCAAGATCTGTTTTTAAAGCAAAGAACTCCAAACACAAATTCAGGGTAGTGGACATGTTTTGGGAGAAGACCCAGAGAGATGAACATTATTGGTAAAAGTTGCATTTTTTTTCTGTTGGCTGTGGATTCATAAGTATTGGAGACAATTCTGGTTTAATATAATACAGGAAGGCCATGGGTGGCTTTCTGGGAAAATGGGAATATTTAAGTCATCTAATCTGATTAGGACAACCTCCACTAGGTAATCCCATCAGTGTGTGTGTTCCGTCTTGAACACACAATCACTAAATGCCTTTTGCTTTGACAGCTTATGACCTTCACATACAAGAAATGGCATAAGTCAAGGCAGGCGAAACAAAAGGCATGATGAGAATTAAGACCAGGGGTAGCTCCAGCTAACACACCCTCTCTCTCAAAAGCAAAGGATGAAACAAAACCTTGTTCATTTCTGATCCCCTCCTTCCTTCTTTTCTGCTTTGTCCTGGTGACCTCACTCCTGTGTTCATGGCCCCACACTGTAGGGACGCTGTCATGGTTTGATCCAGGTGTCCCCCACAAACAAATGAATGTGTTCTGATAGATCGATCCTCAGCTGATGGTAGTTCAGGAATTAAAACCTCACTAGAGCTGTGTTGTCAGGAGGCTTATGGGGGTTATAAGCCAGCTTCCCCTTGCCAGTGTTTGGCACACCTTCCTGCCACTATTTCCAGTGCTGTGGCGGAGGTGATGTCCACCCCTCTGCTCATGCCATCGTTTTCCCTGCCAGGATGGAGTCTCCCCTTGAGTCTGTAAGCCTAATAAACCCATTCCTCCACAGCTGCTTTTGTTTGGGTTCTTCCTGCACAGCAACTAGGAAGCTGACCGCAACAGACGCCATTCTGAGCAGCTGTGCAAGACAGCTTCCGGCCAGGCAGCCCTCACCTGCTCACGCTCCTGCACCTCAGTCAGCATCACGATCGTGTGGGACTTCCACTCCCAGACCATCCTCCAGAAGTCCTGGACCGTGTGCGCCAGCGGCCCCTGCGTGGCCATGAAGTAGTCCTTCTGTCTGTAGCCCTTCAGATAAGAGCAGAGATTAGGGCTGGTCCTCCTGGTCCAGCCACCATCTCCCCATGTGTGCTGGACAGCCCTAGGTCAATGAGGACACTTTCCGAATGCCCACAGCCTGAATGGAAGTCCTGATGCATAGGTGCACGCAGGCACACACAGACACACACACACAGACACACACAGACACACACAGACACACACACGCACGCACACACAGGCACCCACTTGTTCACCAATACCCCAGGGAGCAGGTCAAGCAGCCCATACCCCAGCACTGCCCACCTCTGCCTTCAGCACCCACTGCCGCTCTAAGTGGCCACCCAAAGCACCCCTGGCTTTGATTCTAACACTGTGTGGCAGCTAGCTGTGGTGCCGAGAGCCTGGGCGTGAAGCCTGGGGAGGGGCTTCCAGACTCAAACCCCTCATCAACCAACAGCTGAGCCATTTGCTCAACTGCCAATGGAAGTTGTAACAGGCACTTGGCCGCAGAGCTCTTTCCGGCCCATCTTTGACGGCCGACTACAGTGTGCAGGACCTTCTCCAGCTGTGGCCCTGGACACATCATACTGTCCACAGGGGCCTAAGTCACAGAAACCACTCCAGAGCCCACAGAGGCTCTGCATGAGAGAGTGGAGCGCCACACGCACACACACCAACGCAAGCAAGCTGTCTATTAAAGGCAGAGAGAAAACAGCCAATTAACACTGGGTCTGTTGCCCATTTCCAACAGCTCACGATTAATTGATTGTTTGATTTAATTGAATTTTTTGAGACAAGGTCTCATGTAGTTCATGTCGGCCTCACTATATAGCCGAGGCTGGTCTCCTGCCCGTCTCCTGGTACACCACACCTGGCTCACTATTTTTGTTATTTTAATAAGCAAGTGCTTCTGCTAACACAATGATTCTGTCTCTGGGGAAGTTTCAATCCCTTCTGCTCGCAAAGCACCTCCTTAGAGAGAGGGGTCAAACAGGAAGGAGCCACGCACCATGCCAAGCATCCCCCGAGCCCAGATACCTACGTCTATGAAGGATGCGTTGATATAGTCTGTGTATTCTTGGCCTCTTTTCATGGACAGGATCACCCGGTTGAAGTCATCTGTAGAGTGTGATTTCCCTCCATTAGCAAGGACGCCACCCTGCCTGGCCGCTGCAGACCAAGCCGCTTAGGAAAGCCAACTATTTGGGAAGTTTTGTTTTGGAGGTAAGGTCTTATTCTAGCCCAGGCTGACCTGAAATTCTCTCTGTAGTCCCAGGCTGGCCTTGAACTCACGGTGATCCTCCTACCTCTGCCTCTCAAGTGCTGGGATTAAATGTGTGCATCACCACACCCAGCATTTGTGAAGTTTTTGTCATCAAACAGGTTTGTTTATGGTTCAGTTTTTTAAAAATTATTGGAAGCCTCTGAAAAGAATCTATTGCTTTCATTTTTAGCAATTTTTGTAGCATATCCCCAAACCTAAGCATTAAAAACACTGCAATTAAGGAATAAAAGGACTGCGACTCTTCAGAGCCTAAAGCAGTGGACAGGGACCCCCCCCCCACCACAGAGAACCAAGGGGCCGAGGCTGGGGAGGTTCGCCTGTGCCTCCTGCTAGAGGTGACCCAGAGAGAGCGACCTTGGTGACAGCCATCCATCAGTGGGGAGTGCTTGCTGACAGAGGCCATGAGGATACGTGTGTGACCCAGGCCAATCTCTCCATGTGCCTGGGTTTATTTTTGTTCCTCACCAGGGGACAGATGGGAGCCCCTGACTTCTAGTGGGCTTTTGCCTAGTCATCCCATCCTCTGGGTCACCTGGGCCCTTGTCTTGTCATCTCCAAGGCCTAGCCTCTTTCTAGAAAGGCTTGGGCGAGTTTGCTTCTGGTCTAAGTTCTCTGCCATGTGCATGGCCTGGGCCCTGTCAGTCAGTCACCCAGCCTTCCCACCACAGCGCGGGGCAGAGCTGCGTGTCTTACACGGGATGATCTGAATGACGCGGGCCTTCTTCATGTTGGCGGGCAGGTTGCCGGTCCTCATGTTCTCCTTCATGATCCGGACATTGGTCAGTTTCTGCAGGTGGGAAGGACACAGAGATGCACTTTGTCCCAGTGCCCCTGAGCAAAGGGCTCAACCGTGTGACAGTCCACCTGTTGGGCAGCTGCTTAGAGAGTGTCTGTCACCATCCCCAGGGCCTTAGCGCTGGGAAATGCAATGAACCTGTGTGCTCCATTATCCCTTCTAGAAAGCCATGGCCTGTGTGATGTCAAATGTCCCCTATACACTCATGTGTTTGAAGATGCAATCTCCATTTGGTGGCACTGTTTGGGAAGGTTGTAGAACCTTTGGGAGGTGGAGCCTTGCTGGAGGAGGTGGGTCCCTGGGTGGTGGGTGGGGGACATAGGGGCTTTTAGCTCAGCCCTGCTTGTTTCCTCGCTACTTCCTTCTCAAGCCTCCATCGCCTCCCCACCTCAAAACTCTAGGCTAAAAAATAAGCCCTGTCCTTCCTTACATTGTCCCAACAATAAGAAAGTCAAGTTCACAGCCTTATACCTGTCCCCCTGCCTTTTTCAGAGCCACCACAGCGCCTCTGGTGGTCTAGGGGTTAGGATTTGATGCTCTTAGAGCAGTCAGTAGGGGTGATAACCTCAAGAGGTGTCAGCTGAGTGACTGCCCACCCGCAGGGGTGGAGGCCCCTTTGGGGATGCTCACCCTGAACTCCTCCTCCAGCCCAATCTTGTCGAAGTGGGTGGCTGTGCCATGTAGCGTCTGCATATGTCTCTCCAGGGAGGACACATCAAGCTCCGTGTCCCCATAGAGGTAGTACTCCAGTAAGGCTTGGTAGATGAATGTGTACTGGACCTGCAGGAGGACACGAGGAAGGTCCTTGAGTCTGTCTCGGGCCCACGGGTGCTCATTTCGGAAGGAGACCATGTAAGATGGACCATTTAGGACCAAGTCAAGGTGACGGAGCAGCTGGTATTATTCAGAATGCCAGGTGTCATACTGGGAACTTATAATTGCCCCATGGCAATGAACCACAAAGGTCGAGGGTCACTGCTCTCTGAGAGCCCATGACAGGCAGAGGAAGAATGGGCGGGATGTCAGGTCATGGTTATAGTACACAGGCCACCCTGGGGTGCCAGGTCGTGTGGCCTGTGGTTGGCTGCATATGAAGACCCTGTGGTGGGTTGGGCTGGGCAACACAGGCCCATAAACACACTTAGAAGTCCAAGGTTTGCTTAGGCTACAGAGAAAGTTCAAGGGCAGTCTGGACAACTGTGTGAGACTCTGTCTCAAAAGAAAAAGTAAGGAAAGAACTCTCTCTCTCTCTCTCTCTCTCTCTCTCTCTCTCTCTCTCACACACACACACACACACACACACACAGAGCCTGAAGTGTGGTGTGAAGGCATCTGGTGCTCTGCACTCAGTCCAGGGACAGGGACAGAGGAGGCACCACTCACATCTGTCTGGACCATCTGAGGGCGTTGATTGCGGATTCGAGACACGAATTCAAAGACGTCCACCTTCTGCTCAGAGTATATCATATCCATCATGGCGTCGATCACAATGAAGGTGCCCGTCCGGCCCACGCCCGCGCTTCAGGAAGGAGAAAGATGCCACTTCGTGAGTCACAGTCTCCTGAAGTAAATGACAAGCCTGGGAAGATGCGTGAACATCTGGACAGAGGACCCAGCCTCCCGCAAAGCAGTCGGACTTCCTTGATGCATAGGGAGCAAATCTCTGCGGGGCCAGCAGAGGGCGCTGCCGACTCAGTAAAAGAAAAAGCTAGTCAGCTGCAGGGATCCTGGTTTTCAGAACCACCAAACATGGTCTTCTTGTTCACACTGGTGTGAACGTGTCCTGGCCAGGGAGGGCACCTTAGATGTGCTTGTTTGGAGCTGAGGGACCCCCAGGAAACTTGGGGAGGAAAGCCCGATGGACAAACTAAGGTCCATCAATCTGGACTCTCAGCTATAGCCACCTACGCATGTCATCTTGGTGGTGGTGGTTGGGTGGGGGGTCTTTCCTCATGCCAGTGGAGGGTGCGCGGGGGTCAAGTGGACCCACAGTTCCCTGAAGCTCTCTCCCACAGGGCTCCTTAAGTGACTGCTCAGAAACTGCATGCCCCCCTCTCCGGAGCTCTACCCTCCACACACTGGCCCAGTGGTCATTACTCCCACTGGGGCGGCCTCAGGGTTCTGCCCCTCCTGACATACCTACAATGTACCACGATGGGCCCAGCATGCGAAGGGTTGAGTGTCTTCACCTTCTTCAGGAATTTCAACATCCCGATGGGGGTGAAGGGCACCCCAAAGTCAGGCCAGCTGGTGAAATGTAGTTGTGAGACCAGCCGAGGGGCTTTACAACCATCGGAGAGCTGCTGTGGGGATCAGGGAGAAGTGAGGGGTGGGACCATCTCACCCTGCCCACCCAGCATCTCCTGAAGGTGCTGGCTTGTGCCCTACTGGCTCTTCCAGTCTGTGAGAGCTAAATCCCATGCTGTGTCCTCCATACAGAGAGCCCTGGTGTTTGCCATTGCTGGCCGTCACCACAGCATTTGTGGGGCGCAGAGCCCACACATTTGGTCAGGCCCAGGCCAGCAGAGCCCCAGTAGCCAGACATCTCAAAAGCTAGTCCTAATACTTGGGGACCCCAGTTCTGAAGAGAACCTGCTTGCTTTGTCTGGGCAGCCCCACTTAATCCCATGTACCTACCTATGTAATCTCGAGTATACACCGCTGTTTTCAGAGAGTCTCAGTTTGAGAGGAAAAAATGAGTTTGATCTCCACACTGGAAACCCTCAGACCCTCCCTCACAGCCTTTTCTCAGCCTTTGCATCCCAGAGCTATGGTTTCCCTGATGGTAGAAGGCACTAGTGTATTTAGAAGTGTGTGTGTGTGTGTGTGTGTGTGTGTGTGTGTGCATGCACATGCGTGTGTATCTAGGAGAGAGGTTGGAAGATCATTTTTGAGATATGTGCTGGAGAGGAAACCCGGGGTCCCCCATGCATGCTGGACAAGTGTTCACCCCTGAGACCTGAGCCGACCGAGCACATAACCTTCTATGGTAATGGGGGAGGGGCTGGAGATGAAACCCAGGGGCCCATGCATGCTGGACAAGTGTTCGCTGAGCCACCCAAGCCTATCCCCCCTCTGGGGCATCTTCCAGGAACTCCAGCTGTTCTAACCTCATTGATCTCTTCCTTCCCCTGATAAAATGACCCTCTGCTTTTGCTATAGCTTAAAAATATCCTTAACTCTTCCTTCTGCTTGTTTTTCTTCCAAGCACGTTCATAGATGGGGACCATAAGTCTTTCTACTTTGATGGATTTTTTTGCACTTGTGTGTGTGTGGTGTGCATGCGTGTGTGTATGTGTGGGTGCATGTGTGCGTGTATGTGTGGGTGCATGCGTGTACATATGGAGGCCAGAGACTGACCTCTTCTTTGGCTGCTCTCACTTTACTTACTGAGGCAGGCCACCAGGCCCACCCATCATTTATGTGGGTGGTGTAGGTCCTAACTCAGGTCCCCATGTTTGCACAGCCAGCACCTGGTTCACTGAGACATTTCCTCAGTCCCCATACTTCCTTGTGGCAAAAAATGACTGTTAAAGACAACGGGAAGATTTCAGACATAATTCCATCCTGCCTCATGTGTTAGCAGGTGAAATGATGTCACATATGGTCAGTGGTCAGCGCCTTCTTGTCATGGGTGAAACTCTGGATTTGATCCTCAGCACCAAAACTCAAACATCCGCAATAAAAGTGACATTAGATTTTTGGAGAAAGATGCTGTGATCAGATCCCCAGCCCTTCCAGCCCACACGCCATCCTCCGGGGAGAGCCTAGAACATTCGCTGAGAGCAGAAGCACCCAGCACTCTGCAGATCCAGGCCCTGGACCCACTCATCCTCTCCATCCATAGTGGTTCAATTCAGACCCCTGCCATGCTGGGTGGGGTGCAGCCTGGCACACCCTACAGCCTGTGAATGAGTTTGCCCCTCCTAGAGTTCTGAAGCCCACCCTTCCAGAAAGCCCCCCGCCACTCCCTGACTGGGTAGACTTACTGGCTGAATGCAGAACTTTCGGATGGTATAGTCCACCAGAACCACACAGTCCTCCACAGACACCCGGATGTTTCCATAGGTCCAGCAGCCCTGGTCTGGCCAGTACTGATAGCACTTCTCCTGCGAGGGACAAATGATAGAAACAAATCAAGCCTGGCTCCTGAACCCTCGCTCCTGCTCCACCATTCACACAAAGCCATGTGACCAGGTTGCCATATAGCTGTGGAGCGGGAAGGAGGGCTGGACACGTGGGCATCTTCTAGAAATGGAAAAGTGAGGTATCCTGTCACTGCCCACTGCCCGCGGGGGCAATGATAAAACACACGCGCGCGCGCGCGCGCGCGCGCGCACACACACACACACACACATACACCTCTTATGGGTGGAAGAATGTGCATTCTCTATTGCTCTCTCAGATCTCATTCCTCATACCTCATACCTCTTACCTCCTCGCAGATATGCTACAAAATATATATATAGAGAGGGAGAGCTTCTTGCCAATCAGGGAGCTATTTATTGGTCTATGATAAGAACCTGTGAGCATGATGTGCAAATAGCCAATCAGGACTGCCTCCTGAAACCTATTAAGCCAAGCCCCTCTTGGCAGGCTGTCAGGTGCCGACCAAGACTAAGCCAGGGTGTGCCTCCAATGGCCCCCAAAGGCTTTCGCCCCTGACAGCATCCAGTGAGCCAAAGCTGCCATGGACCACCCAGGCGGACTCGAGTGATGCCCCATTTCATCCTCCACCTTCCATGCCTGTTGTGCCGAGCCTGTTTCCTTCAGATCTGGCAACTCTGACACTACAAGAACCCCCGGCTGGAGCAGGTTCCCCCTTGTCCCAGGCTGCCCTTCCCAGACCTCCCCGTTGGGCTTCAGCATTGCTTTCTTCTGGACAGTCCACCGAGGGATGCGTTTGTACCCTGCAGGCTGTCCAGGACCAGCAACCTGAGGTCAAGCTAATACAATTCCACAGGATGCTCCTGGTGACAGAGGACTTTACATTTCTCCCTCCTCTCCTTTCACAGTGGCTCCAGAGACACTAACAGCACGGAGGGCTTGAATGACCAGGGGCCTGTCTCCAGTAAGAAAAGACCTGTACAATCCTCCCTAGAGACGTCTCTGAGTTTAGCAAGCCTTCCAGGCTGCTGAGTGGCATAATCCACTGGTTGAGTTTCTAGAATTTCTCTTAAAGCAAAAAGCACCTGCTTTTATCTGAGACACCTCTGGGACAAATGCCATCTTTCTCTGTTCCCTGCCTGGGCTGATTTGGGCATCGGAAGTGGGCACTAGGGACAGTCAAATTATGATGCAATCGTAACCCCCCCTCAGACCTCTCCTGCAGTTCCCACCTTGAAAGTCTCCTGCAGGGATGGTCCCTGGATCCCAGACCCCAGTGGATGCAGGGCTCTTGGTTGTCCTGCCCCTCCCCCCACCGCATTTCACAAGGCGGACATGACCCAGGACGTGGATGCTGCAGAGGCCACAGGAAGTGCAAGCCGCTGAGGAAAAGGTACTTTCTTGAGAAACGACTGTTTCTGAGACCGAGGAAACCAAGAGTGTCAGCAGCCAGCTCTGTGTCATGGCGGTGGATGAACACAGTCAAGGCTCTGGAAAGGAGGAGGGTGATACCCACACGCTGGGGCAGAGCAGGGCAAAGGGTGTCCTCCGAGCCCACTGGCCTCTGCTCGGGCCCTGATGAGGACTGGCCTTCCTCTACAGAGTGGGGATCCCTCCTCGTGGGGCAGGGAGGGCACAGTGAGAACCCCGTTTCCCTTCTGTCTTTCCATCTGTGATAAAAGATGGTGTGGGCAGGAGTCACAAAGAGAGAAGGTGCGGGCTGCCCATCATCCCCTCAAAATCAAAATGAAGTCTCCAGCCCTGACTGAAGACCAGATGCGGCCATTGCAGGCTGTTCCTGTGCCTTTGGTACAAAGCCCAGCAGTAAGTGGCCAAGGGGACAGCAGCACTCAGTTACCCGCCTGGTGGCCCGTGGCTCTGTGTCCCCATGACTTGGCCCTCTACCCAAACCCTGCAGCTCCTGCCTGCGTCCTCAGCCCAGGGGAGGCTGCTGGGGCCAGGGCAGCACCGCCCACGCAGACATCTCCTGCCAAGCAGGGAGGGCCTTCCTTCATGCTAGAACATGCTGGAACACGGCCTCCTTGCTGGCTTGCCCCAACTGAGAAAGCTTTTCCCTGGGCCCCAATTCCTCTTTCACTTGGAGAATGAGCTTGCTGTCAGGGCCCCGCTGTCCCTCCCTCTCTGCCTGCACCCGAGACAGTCAGTGCTGGTGAGGAGCGGTTCTGATGGGAGATGATCCACTCCACCTTCCTTCTCTCTGGACACAGCCAGCCCGCCTCTAGCCTCCATGAGACCTGGGGGACCACCGCGGTCTCTGCGGGACCCAACAAAAACTTCTGCTTTAAGATCTGTTGCTTCCTTGTGGGGCAAGAGCTGAGGGCTGGCCAGGTAAAAACCCTCACTTCTCTCTCTCTCTCTCTCTCTCTCTCTCTCTCTCTCTCTCT